>JAFEMH010006850.1:0-110513 GCA_022495995.1 Adenophora triphylla var. japonica | reverse complement strand
TGGATTGGCTGTGAACATGAATGAATCTAGGAAATGTAATGCGTAAATGCATGCCATACGTTGATCCATTTTTGTCCTACTTTTTGCTTGAGATGATTTCAAGAAATAGCACGAAATATTAATATTTGTGCCATGTTTTCTTGCGGGGATTGCGCACCAGTGGCTCCCTGAGGTGATTGGCGAGGCTATGGGATAGCTTGCTTAGGGTAGCCGGGAAGCGAGGTGGACTCGCTAAGGGCACGATTTCTGTTTCTTCAGGCTAGGGCAATTTTTGAGATAGGCGAAGGCCGTCGGGGGGCACTCGAGAGGAGTGTGGATCTAGTGAGGGCATTCGAGAGTTACGGTGGGAGACCACTCCACTTTCATTTCACTTCTCTTGGGGTGAGACAGCGGTCAGCTCCAGTGGACTTTGCGGTCATCGCGGGAAGTGCCTTTTACGGATGAGGCCGCTCTACCGTAGAGGAGCACATGTACGGGGAGTTGAGCTGACCGGCTATTGCGATGATGATTTTATGGGCTTACTTGGTTTCGTTCCCCCGGATCGAAGAAGGGGAATGGATATGAAGTTAGGGGTGCTACATGTGCTTTGATTGAGGCGGACGGGGACTCGCTTGTGGTAGATGATCTGTTGACAGAGCCGGGGTGAGGAAGCCTAGAGAGATTGGCTAGAGCTTTTTGTATGGAGTGGGCTTTTCCAGACATGCTTTGTTCATCATACAGGCGCATCTACTGCTTTGATTTTCACTTATGTTGGAGCTACGAGAGCTGGGATGCATCGGGAGGAATACTGTCTGACAGGGGAGGCGGCCTTAGGCTGGAGATGTATTTGGCCCTAGATAGCGTCGGTCGAGGAAAGCGAAGTACTTCACCGCTTTAATCAGCTTTCGAGGTATTCTCTCACCTTGATCTCTTTTCCTTAGCGCATTTCATTATATCCCTTGTTTTCCCTGTTTTGACTTCTTCTTCTCCTTTTCGAGGCTTGGGCATACGAGTATTTTGGGCATTATGAGTGGCGGATCAAGGATGAGTTTCACTGCCGCCACTTTTCTGCTCTTCGTCGGTGGACGAAGGATGCCGAGGAAGCAGAACCCGAGGCAGCCGGAGGGCTCGAGGTGCGGGATTCTTGCTTCTTATCATGATACGTTGACATGCACGAGAGGGGTTCATGAGAGGATGAGCTTGTTCCCTGGGTGATCGTTATGCCGCTCACGGATTTAGATCCGGCTGCGCAGCTTCCTGAGTGTCGCAAGCTCTTTTGAGTGGGCTTGTCAGGAGGCGCCTTGTACTTGGGAGAGAGGGTGTATAGGCAGCATGGGCCGAATAAGGCACGCTCGGATCCACTGATGATCCCCCGGCTAGGATGTGGTTGCCTCGCCGGTTAGCGAGAATGTAGATGCTTTGATCGTAGGCATAGCGGCACGTCTTTACACACACGGGAGGACTATACTATGTACGTGGCCATGCATCTTCGGTCTCCACGAGACCCGGGGGTTGGTTATGGTGCTTTCATAGCGCGGGGGCCTTCGGCCCCGCTACGTAGCTAGACCTCCTTTGCCCAGACTTTCATTGA
Organism: Adenophora triphylla var. japonica; assembly: GCA_022495995.1. Classification (NCBI taxonomy): domain Eukaryota; kingdom Viridiplantae; phylum Streptophyta; class Magnoliopsida; order Asterales; family Campanulaceae; genus Adenophora; species Adenophora triphylla. The sequence goes on along the minus strand of JAFEMH010006850.1, from coordinate 108,943 downwards.
TTATCGGGGTGGCGGTCGCATGAGCGAGCTCACATTGATATGTCCCGGACTCATCCTCATGCAGTGCTCCCAGCGAGTTCTAGATCATGTAAGTCTTGTTCCTTACGCCTCTTTGGATTGCTTGCATCTCTTTTTGTTATCAAGAAGCTGCATTACGCGCTTTTTATGTACGCTTGTAACGAGTTCTGCTCGGAGCTTACGAGACATTTGACCGGGGCATATACCGGCTGCGTGGGCATGATTAGCGAAGCTCCCGAGAAAGGCATGAGTTTACGGAAGAATCGAGTGCCGGTCGCGGGAGTTCGATTGATATCTCTCCACCTGGCCAACCGAGAAGGAAGAAGAGCCGGCTACGATGACGTGGGCACCGGCGGGAGCACTAGAGGACCGACGCCTCGGACGAAGGCTGCAAATGTGCCTCTTTCTGAGACCATTGAGATTGACGATGATGATGAGGATGAGGATGGTGGAGTAAGACGGCTACGAGACTACGAGCTTGACTCTTTTTGTTATCAGAGCTCGATGACTATTACCGCACGGAGACCGTAGCCTCACGAGGCACCTTCGGACGATCTGACGATGAGCCGGAGGAGGCGAGGATGACGGCGAGGATGGAGATGAGGAGGGTGATGAAAGAGGGTGATGGAGAGGATTGAGTAGCCCCTTTCCCCTTAGACATTTATGACTTTTTGGCTATTGTACCCCCTTTGGGGAAAACACATGTTATTATTTTTTATGCACAACTTTTGGACTTGATCTACTTTGTATGTACAAATGGTTTGAATGGATGACTTGGATGAATTTTTAGCTTGTAAATGAATGCATGAGTGTATACGGGGTAAATGAACCATTCCACATGCATTTGAGAGGTGAATGGATGGTATTTACAGACCATTGACAAGTCGGGAGTGCCACAGGGAAAGCGAGGAAGTTGCGATGTCGATGTACGATGTGGCTAGTTATGTCGCACGACATAAGTAGCCCAGCGCTTGATTTTGTCGCGTGACATAAGTAGCGAAGGCGCACTTCTCTTACCTTTTGACCTTGAGCTGGAATTGCCGAGCCACGAGGTTGGAATTGGGTGACCAAATAGGTCACAAACCTGGTCTCCTTGGGACAATGGCAAAGAGATATTGGCCCCTTAAGGATGGAAATGGGGTGACCTAGGAGGTCAAGCAACCAATCCTTCATAGAAATGTTCCAAATCAAAAAAAAAAAGGTGACCAATATGGTCATAAAATTGGACTTTTATGAAAAGCTTACGCACCATTGGAGAGTGGAGGAAGAAAAAGGTGACCAAAGTGGTCAGATGGCTGGACCTTTATGAAAGGCTACCTACGTATCCCGGAGGAATCAAGCCTTGATCGTAGTTGAAACTTTACCTAGAACGAGTTAGGAATGATGTCTGCAGGATTTTCGACGTTTTGACAATTAGGAAGCTGTCGCCTAGGAAGTTATCTCGAAGGCACTTTTGGGAGAAAATGTTATCATTAGCAATTGGCACGTTACTTGAGCCTAGGGATGATTTTTCTCTTGGAAACATGGTAGGGGTAGTGCGGATGTACATATGGAATGTATTTGGGAATTGTTTGAGACGGGTTTCAAGCGGTGGGGTTGTATCCCTTGGGTGTGAAGCCCAGAAGCTGTTCTTTGTTGTCAACGTGGACGAGAATTCCCTCTTGGTTGAGGCTGGGTTTGAACCTCGGGTCTTGACTATTCTTTTCTCACACTCACTAGCATTTGAAGTTGATGCTAACGGATGTCGAAGTGACCAATCCTCTCTTCTAGGGATGGATGCAACTTATCGAAGCCCCGGTCTAAGGAAATACTCCCTGCAAAAGCCCCATATCTTGCTGAAGTAAGGAAAGATTCTTTCATTGGCAAAACCTTGGTTGAATGAGCTGAGCAAGCGAAGTGACTTAGCGGAAACCCCGATCCCACAGTGACCTAACAAAAATCCCAATCTGATTGGTATTGCGAACGTGATTACGAAATTGATCGACCAAGGCGAGATCCATCTAGGGACCTAGTGAAGAACCCGATATGAACCCTAAACATGGCTAAAGAAGCCCCGATTTTAAAGGAATGATTTGGCAAAGCCCCAGGACTGGAAGAGTTTCGAGCGATCTAATGCGAAGTGTAGCGAGAAGAGGGAAAACCTATCCTTTTTCTTTTTTTTTTATTTCTATTTTTTTAGTCGACGATCAGTCAACCTTAAGGAGACGCAGACAAAGAGAAGAATTTTAGGAAGATATGTACATGCGAGGGCATATTTTTCAAAAGGTGGGAATAATCCAGATTTTGTGTTATTTTGATGGCCTTATTCGATGTAGGCACAAAACTTCGCTTTTAGGTTTGACTCTTTTGAGAGAGTATAAGCGTAGAAAGGTTGGTAAAAGTGTATGGAAGCCTGGCGATAGAAAATTAGTGTTTAGCTCTATCTTTCCTAAAATGTAGAAAAGGAAGACTTGTCGAGACATACGAAAACTTGTTTTATTTACAATGATCACAAGATTGCTTAAAACCCTTTATTAATGTTCGGGTTATTCAACCACTAATTTCGATATGAACAAACATTCTTATTAATCATGAGGAGAAAAGTCAACCAATGTCGCGGATCAAGGTTGTTTGGGTGTGAAAGAAAGGTTTGTGTATAAGGAGGTCATTGATGAGGCCGGGTTTTACGGGATTTATTTGTGTCCGTAGGAGAGGTCATTTGATGAGACCGGGTTTTCGGTAATTTGGATATGCTTATGACCGGACCATTCTTTGGTTGCCTACGTTCCCCTCATTGTGAGGAGCTCGGGTCGCCGTAGTTCGGCCTTGGCGTTGTGTTTGGCTTTGGGAAATGGGATTTGTGGTTCCTTTAGTGAAAAGGCTAGGATGAGATTGGATGATGAGGCTTGGGCCTCGGGATGATTCCTTGACCAAGTCATTCTTGGACGGGCTTCAATTGCTTTCGATTCTCGTCTTTCATTGGGGAGAAAGGACTTGCATATGCCTAAAGGCTCATGAAATGCTTACGCTTTGCTTCGACCGCCCCATTGTTATCGACAACTTTCATTCTTTGAGCTTTGATCTTGCACTGTCCGTCGAAGCTTTTGATGGGCAGTCTTTGAGTACTTGGCCTCATTTTTTTTTCTTTTATTTTTTATGTGCAACCACTGTTTTTTTTTTTGCCTAGACCGCCCTTTTTGGGATTTTCGGCCTAGTGGGCATTACTCTTTTTGCACTAAGATTTCTTCTTTTTTTTTTTTTTTTTTTTTTTATATATATATGTGCAATCTGTTTTTGCCTAGGCGCCCTTTTTTGGGATTTTCGGTCTAGGCTTGGGTATTACTCTTTTTGCACTACACACATTTTTTTTTTCTTTCTTTTTTTTTTTTTCTAGAGCACATGAGGACCAAGGCGAGCCTGCTTGAACATTCTTGATACCCTTGAAGATCTAAGCGAGCCCCTAAGGGTTGTTGTCGACACGGGGTCAATCTCTTCGAAGCTAAATGGCCTTTTGCTATCCCTTGATGATGTCGCCGTCGTTGACTTGGTCAAGGTGATGGTGAGGACATGGTTTGGGAAAATGTATGGCTTTGATGAAGGCCTTTTGTGGGGTAAGGAAAGTGTATGGCTTGATGGCATTAGTTGACTTTCTCACAGATTAATCGAGAACGTTAATTATTTCGAGAGATTGTTCGTTGAGCAATGCAAGTGATCATATAAAATAAAACCATTTCATTAAATGTAATGTAGGTGTGCAAATAATGTCTTAAGTCTAGCAAGAAAAGAAGAAGACTCTTTTATAGAAAATTGAAGATTCAATACAATGTCCGTAGAGGACTTAATTGAAAGGAAAAAATACTAGGACCTACGAAGGTTGGTGAGAGACTATTTTTCTTTTTCTTCCTTTTTTTTTTTTTTAAGGATAGGTAAACCCTAGTCTAGTTACTCTTCGCGGGTTGGGTGCCGGGGAGCTTGAGCTTTCCTTCGTAGATCGGCCTTGAATTTCTTTCTTGACTCCACACAGCTTGTACGTCACATGACCATAATGCTTGTGGTACTCACTGAGAACTTGGCCTGTCAACTCTACTTGGGTTTCTTGGCTTATGATTCTCGAGAGGTGTGAGAAGGCTTCGTTTCACCCAAATCGTTGAAAACTTTGCTCATGGGCATCCCAAAATCATCGGTGACGTTTACGACCTTGCACTTCTTGAATTGACCTCTTGTCATAACTTTACATCTTTGGCCCATGGAGGTTCTCAAGCTTCCCATCTTCTATCAACTTTTGGATCTCATGCCTCAAATAGCGGTGCAATTGTCGGTGTCGTGCCCATGGTATTGATGGAAAAGGCAATGCTTGGACTCATCCAACCGAATCTTGGGGTTCTGGGCTTCCAATTCTCCGGTGGCTTTATCGGTTTTTCTTTCACTAGCTCTTCCAGAATCTTGCTTAAAGGCATCTACGTATTGTTAAAGTGAAAGGAGCGAGGTTCGGGGGACCTTGTTATTCTCAAAACTCGATTCCCATTGTCCAATTGGTTCCCTTTGTTGGATTTGGCTGAAGGAAGGCTGTGACATTCTTTCCTTTGTGAGTGCGAGTCTTTGAGCCGGTACGGTTCTTTGCTTGGTATTGGGTTATGCTCGGTGGAGTCATTTCTGGCTTTGGTTCGACATCTTGGGTCAAGGGAGTATTGATACTCATCATGAGGTCAAGCTTCTCTTGCATCTGTTTCACTTGCTCCATCAATATTGCCACATAGGGGTCAACGGGGACTCTTGGGCTATCGGAGCTGGCAACGGGACTTGTAGTAGCGGTGACGGCTGAATTCACTAAGTCCGGTAGGTAACATTGTGAAAACTTCGGTTCATCTTTTGGCAACTCATGATCGCATTCGAGGCGGGTATAGGGGCTTCAAAACATAGCCACATATCTCAAGCGATTATGTGAGGTTGGAGCATAAAGCTGGCGGTATTCTTTGAGGGCGGGGGATAAGTGGGGTGAAATCCAATCCGTTACGAGAGGCGAGGGCAATGGGGCCACGATGGTGGGATGTTGGAAAGGGCCGAGGAGAAGTGGTCCTTGGCAAGGGATCATATGTGGATGGAGGAAGGTATTGGTTATAAGTGGGAGGCCCGAGATGGCTACTTACGGAGTCTCATCTTCGACCACTACGGAGGAAGAACCGTTGGACTCAATTGTTACTTGGATTCCATTGCGGCGAAGAGCACCGATGAGCAATGACAGCTGCTCTTCGTGATCCTTGGGCATTTTCCAAAGCCAGGACTAACTCTTCCTTCCTAATCATCGATTTCCCATACCCTCATTTGTTTTACATCCAAATCTGCCATTCGACTCTACGGGCGATGAAGCTGCAGGCGAAAAGCCGGCGACCCGGTACTCTCGCTCACTTCTTTTTCGGCTGCGGGAAAGGGATAGGCAAGGTTTAGCCTCGGGGATAGGTAAGGTTTAGACTCGAAGGATAGGTAAGGTTTAGACTTGAAGGTAAGTGTTTAGGCTGAAGGCTCAAGTAACATGCCCTTATCGCTTTAACTTTTGCTCGAAACGCATTTTCTCCTAATCCTAATTGATCGGAAAAGATGAGACCTTGAAAGGTCAAGATTGGAAGTAGAGATCGGACCGAAGGGGGTCACGATTAAGGATTTGACCATGAAAGGTCGAGTCGGAAATCGGAGATCGGACCGAGGAGGTCTCGATTGGAGATTGACCATGAAAGGTCGGGACAAGAAAATCAAAAATCGGACCGAAGAGGTCTCGATTAGGGTTTGACCATGAAAGGTAGGGATAAGGAAAACGGAGATCGGACCGAAAGATCTCGATTAGGGATTTGACCATGAAAGGTCGGGATGAGGAAAACGGAGATCGGACCGAAAAGGTCTCGATTAGGGATTTCAGAGATAGGAACATGCAATTATGATTACACTAATTGTTCAAGTTTACTTAAAACAATGTCTTTTATTTATTTCTATTTGGTTGGAAAAGGGGTTCTGCCCTTCTTTTTTCACAACTACTCTAGGTCTGGATCGGTGGGTTAGTCGCTACGTCTATAAGCCCCTCGTATTCCACACAGTATTTCGACCTCCCGGGGTGGGCGGCCCGGGCGAGGTCCTATAGGGCACGCGGATCCCACCGACCGAAGTAAAGAACGCTCCTATCGGGTCTAGCGGGTCATAGGACCTTTCAACGCACGAGCGATGCGGATTATAGTCAAGGCAATGCAGGGAAAGTCTCGTCTCTGCCTTGACGGATCTTTTGACGAGTTTAGCTTGAGCGAATGACGGTTTTGACTTTCGGTAATGTCGAGAATATAATAGGCATGGGTCGGGCGGCAAAAGCCGGATGACACGGTGTCACATTGAACTTCGTTGCATACGCGGTGCGTGAGTCGGAATCGAAGTCAATGCCGGTCAAGATCTTGCCAATTTTTCCTTGTCGGAATTTTGGCGGAGCTTCGCTTGAGCGAAAGATCTTTTATTTTGGCAAAGACTTGGTCTTGACTCTTACGCATTCCGTGCGGGTCAAGGTCAATAGTCAATGTCGGAGTCAAGATCCCACCGATTTTTCCTTGTCGGAATTTGGCGGGAATTTCGCTTGAGCGAAAATCTTGGTTTCCGTTATGAGCTAAGGCTTGACCTTTACGTGGGTATGCAAGCTGGGCTATATGACACGGACTAGACCAAAAACCAACCAAAAGTCACGGATTTTTGAAACGTGTGACACGGGTGTGCATTGGTCGACCTTTGGCGCCATGGGGAGGTTGGGATGATTCCGTGCGCGCCGGGAGCATCGTAAGGCTGTCCGTGTGCAGTTTGGAACCACCCTCGGGTTTGAAGGACGTGCGTGCAAAAGTGTACGGGATATATCGGGTGCGCGTAGTGTGCGGTCTCCTAAAAATGTTCCTTTTTGAGTTAAAACAGAGATTTTCATAAATGTGTTTTAAAGGAATGATTTTCGGGACGGGGAAAATGCAACTTACATAAGCACGTAAATTTTAAGGAGCCCCGGTCGAGTCATGGAGCTGAGTAGCCCCAGTGCTAGGGTGCCCGGATTAACCATGATTTTCCTGGTGGAATTGCCCGAGGTCGCACAGTCGAGAATCCAAGGAGGATTGAGCCGTACGACTGCATGGATCAATTTTCCAGGTTCCACTCCTTTTGCTATTTTCGGGTTATTTCCCGTTCAAAGTATGCACAGATTCCAAGATGCAAATGATGCAATGCACGGTAAAGAAAGCAAGCACGATTAATGAAATCGGCGATGGGAGTCTAACCCGCTCAAAGGGAAAAACTTTCTTCTATATTTTTTCTTAAAATTATTTTTTTTCGAAAAAGGGATACTGGTACGTGGGATTGTTAAACCACCTTGTTATCCCAAGCCCCGGGTTAGGAAGCGATACAGGAAGGGTAAGTGGGGTCCACCTATATACCAAGTATCGACTTTTGTTTTGAAAATAAAGCTTTTCTCCTTTGGGATGATCCCCAGCGGAGTCGCCAAACTGTGAATGTGTGCCCCAAAATTTTTGTTTATTGGATTCACGCGAGTTTGAAGACATCCGAGTTATTTGAAAAACGGAGTCGCCACGCCATTTTGATTACCTCAAAACTTTGAAAAAAAGGTTTTATGGGTTCGGAGGTTAAGTTACCCCTTGGGAAGAACGTTTGGCGTTCACCCAAAGTGCCTTGCCGGAGCAAGTCTCCCGAGATTTCATTAATCGTGTTTGCTTGCGTGCTTTCTTTGTGTGCATGTGTTTGAAAATAAGGGGGAATGTCCCAAGTTATCTTAGGACGTACAAACCATTTGTTGGTTGTCGCTCGGGATTCCTTGGAATTTATGTATTTGGGATTATGATCCCGTCCTCATCTTATGACTTATGATCATCGCATTTTAAACCTCGGGACCCTCGGGACTTGCGTGATCGAGAGAATGACTCTCTTTTGGGTCAAAGATGAGGTTCTTTAGGAAGGAATGTTCTTAGCCCATCAATCCTACGCTTTAAGACGGTCGAGCTCGTATAGAGGCTTCATACTCATTCTTAAGCGATAATTGGAGATATAGGGTTCAAGGTTATCCTTTTCCTAAAGAAATCATGAACCTTTAATGGAAGGAATGATGCAAAGATGAGAACTTTTACACCGGTCCATTCCAAGGTTGGGGAAAAGGGGGAAATGCATGTAAAAATGATATTTTAGCAAAAAGATGGCATTTTTGGTTTGAAAATGATGCATTTGATTGCAAATGGATGTTTTTTATGGAAAGAAATGATCTTTGTGCAAAGAGTGCATCTTTAATGTGAAAAGGGATTTAAAATGGAAAAGGAATGATTTTAATGCATGAAAAATGGGATTTAGGTGTAAAGGATGCACCTTTATGTATGAGAATGATATTTTAATGAAAAGATGACATATTATGTACATAGATACTATCTAAATTGCAGATAGACATCAGGTTATAGCTTAAAGGGGTTTAACATCAGATTACAGCTTGAAACTGTGAAGCTTCTGCAAACTGGCTACTTATGTCGCGTGACATAGGCTGCCTATGTCGCGTGACATAACTAGCCATTTTGCAGAGGCTTTACAACTGAGATTTGCAGAGGTAACAAGGCACCAAAATGGTCAAGTTACTTCACAAACAAATCTCAGGGAGCATGTTTAACAATAATGAACACTTCAAGAGGGTGTGGATATGAGGGATCCACACTCATCTTGAGCGTTCATGCAAAAACCAAGTCAAAACGAAGATTTTATATGAAATGTAATGAAATAAAATGTGGATCTGGGTAATATGAAGCTAAAGCATGCAACTTTAATCAGAATACTATATTATCAATGCATGTAACACATAGATTTTATATTCGAAGGAAAATAGAGAGTGGAAAAGGGGTAGAAACTCGTTACCCTTGAAGATCCACAACTCCTATATCAAGTTAGATATAGGAGCCTTCTAGCGTCCTCCTCCGAGACCGAGTTCGAGCCTTGGATCCTTGAGAACCTCGAATTCTTGATGTATAGGAAGTGTGTGTGTGTGTGGGAAGTGTGTGTGTGATTAGTTTGGGAGGATTGAGGTGATTTGGGGGTATGTGAGGAGAGAGGAGGCTTCGGAGCGTATTCCCTATAGGGGGACTGAGGGGTGGAGGGGGTGTGTAAAATGAGAGGTGAAGGCCTCTATTTATAGGCAGCCTGCATGGGCTTGTTATGTCGCACGACATAACAAGCCATAACTGCTTTCCTTCTAGAAACATGCAAGGTGGCATGGTTCTAGAACTCTCTGAGTGGTTATGTCGCACGACATAAGTAGCCACTACGGATTCTTCTAGAAACATGCAAGGTGGCGGAGTTTCTAGAAGGTTTCTCTGGGCGATTATGTCGCACGACATAAGTAGCCGAATACGCTTCTTCTAGAAACGTGCAAGGTGGCAGGTTTCTAGAAGGTTTCTCTGGCTGATTATGTCGCACGACATAAGTAGCCAGATCTGGCTTCTTCTAGAAACGTGCAAGGTGGCAGCCTTCTAGACGGGTTTTGGGATTTAAGAAAAACGTGTTTCTTAATCACCAAGCATTCCCTTCAGCCCTTAAAAGGCTTGGAGCATTTCCGGAATTGTTCCGGAACTTTAGGAAAATCTGGGGAATTACCGGAAAAATTACCGAAATTGCCGGGAAAATTAACCGAAAGGCATGAGCCAGATTTGGGTACTTACAGCCGCGCGCAAAAAATTGGGTAATTTCACACAAGAGGCACAATAAATGGGCTTTTGAGGCGAGATTTTGAATTGGCTCAGTTTGGTCCCTTAAGGAGTTAGTTCCTGATTGGGAGTTGTTGTGGGTTGCTGCAAGGTTCTGGGATGTTAGGAGGCACGTTTATAGCTTCTCCTATAATGAGATTATGCCACCTTTGAGGATTTTCGGGCTTTGATTGGAGGATCGGAGGTGGAGGCCATCTCGCTTCCTTTGATCGGCGATGCAGCCGTGAGCGTGAAGCTCGCATGCTTTCTTCGGTCTTTGTTGGAAGAAGCTCAAGGTATGACTTTCGATTCTGGTCATATTGACATTTCTGCGCTGCTGTAAGTGCTCCAATTTGAATTGTTAGTATTTCCGTTAGAAAACTAACGAAAGCCTTCACATTCTTAACCTAAGCCTTAACATTTCTAACAAAACCTAACTTTTCTAACAAAGCAAGGGTATGTTGGGGATTGCTATTTAGAGTTAAACAAGGGAAAGAATCTCACAAAAGAGAAAAATTCGAAAATAGAAATCTGTAAAACACAGCTGGTTGCTTGTGTGAATAAAATATTTCTCTTGTCCAAAGCTTGGAGCAGCATTTAATGAACAGTGCACGCTGACATACATATCCGCGCGGATGGTTTTGAATTTTTCAGAGGCCTATAAATAGAGCCCCTCAGTCTCAGAAAAACCATGAACAGCAACTCACTCACACAGCACCTTGGCGAAAATATTGTAGAAAACAGTGGGAATTCCTTTGAATTGCCACCTTTTTCTTAATCATTTTCCCAAATCTCACTCACCAAACACTCACTAAATTCAAGTCTCAAACACAAACACAAGGAAGAGAGGATACCACCATTGGTAAACCCTCCTTCTCCTTACCTTAAACCTCCCTCATCCATGCATGCATCCCATACTTCAAAGATGTAACTTGTTCTTGCCCTAGATCCAAGAGGATCACCATGGAAGTTCATCTCCATGGATGATCTTCTATAAGGATCAACATTCCTTCCAAATTGTTTTTACTTTCTTGAAAACATTTTCTTAACCTAAAGATCAATTTTCATACATAAAATCATGATTTCAAGTTAAATCTCCCCCATCCCAAGCAAATGAAGTGCCTTAAGTTCTAATGTACCCTAAGGATGGCTTGATATAGTAGATAACCACTAAACAAGTTTAGTGATCACTAATCAAAGCCTAAGGAAATGGGGACAAATCATGGATGCAAACCCCCTTTAAATCACATTTTCCTTCTTGAGAATTTTGCTGTCCAGTAGCCTTTCTCTAAGACCTCTGTCCATTGTCTAATTTTTTGGACACATAAAAACTTGGAATTTGGTGTTGACTACAATACTTTTTGTAGCCAACATCCATAGTATTCCAGAAATATTTTTACTTTATTTTTTGCGTGAGTATAACTCCCTTTTTCAAATTATTTTCCAAAAGTCAGTTTAGCAGTCTCTGGAAATCCAGATTTCACATCTGTGATTTCCAGAAAGTTTTGGTCCATCAAATCATCTCCAATCATAAAAATATTTTGTAGTCACCTTATTTAAGATGTTTTGAACAACTTTCATTCTCTGACTTTCCCCAGATTCTGAATTTTTAAAACTCTTAAATCCATTTTAAAATCAAGTGTCCACTATCTTTTTCATTCTGGCAGAATTGACTTTCAACTTCAAGGAGTCTTTTGAGTACCAAAATTCAACCCTAAAATCATACCAAAAATCATGGGACTTGTTTAATGTCTTACAAAGAGTTCTCAATTTTTAGTTCTCTCAGTTTGCACTTATTTTAACTAAAAAGAAACACACACACACACATACACACACAAATGATTTCAAATTAGGAAGACTCGTTTTACGAGGCATTCCGGGTGAACCCTAACGTTCTTCCCGGAGTGTAACGTGACCTCCGAACTCAAATCTCTAATTTCGGGCATTTTTCAAAGTTTTGGCCCTTAAAATAAAAATGGCGTGGCGACTCCCGTTTTTTAATGATTTCCAAAAGAAAAATCGCGGTGGGGCACATTCATCACAGTGGCGACTCCGCTGGGAAAAATTAAAAATAAGCTTTATCTTTTTAAAAAAAATAATAAATAAAAAATGGTATTTGGTATATAGGTGGAAACCATTAAATTTCCTGTACCGCTCCCTAACCCGGGGCTTGTGATAAATTATGGTCTAACAAAGCCACGTACCGGTATCATTGTTTAAAAAAAAAAAGCTTTTGTGGGTCAAAATTCCGTCCCGGCATTTGAAACCATTTGTACCGTGTGTGTGTGTTTGTTTTGAACATTTCGTGTTGTTTTGACTGTCCCTGAACAATCGGTATCTTGACTGTCGAAATCATTTTCTTAACTGTTCGAATTTTGTGTTTATGTGCTTATGTGTTCATTTGCTTTAAAAAAAAATCAAAAATTCAAAAAAAAAAATCAAAAATTCAAAAAAAAATTAAAAAAAAAAATTTTCAAAAAAAAAAGATTTTCAAAAAAAAAAAATCATTTTTTGCATGCATCATCCTCTTTAAGACACATGTGAAAATTTCTATTTTACTCAGAAAAAGAAGATAGACTGCTTGCACACTACGCGCACTTGGCCTTACACTGCATACTACGTCCTTAATCCGGGGAAATCCCAGTAGCAGCCCGTTTGGCCTTATTACGCCTCTCGGTGCGAGCACATGACTACCCAAACATCCCTTGGAGCCTCGTGTCGACCATGCACTTGTCCGTGACACACTTTGTCCGAGACCCGGTTGGTTTTTAGTTTGGTCCGTGTCATGCCCGGTTTGTGTATACACCTTTCCTGTCAAGCCTTAGTCGGCATACCAAGTCAATATCTTTCGGGGACCCTAATCAGTCGAAGTCATGCCGGTTTTTCGCCGCAAACTTTGACCAGATATTGACTGGCGCCTTGACTTTAACTTTGACTGGCACAACTTATGCACCGACTCCCGGCATGACACTGAGTCATCAAGGATTAATGATTATTCCATGTCTAATTACGGCCTAACTAACGACGGGTCATGATGAATTATGGACGTTTATCAGTCCAAGCCATGCCGACTTTTCGTCGACCCCTCCGGACATGATCTTGACCTTTGACGTCAGCTTTGTCCGTAACTTACATCGAATGCTCGTTAAGACTAGATTACCCGCCAGACTTTAGGATCGTTTTTCTTTTCGGTCGGTGGGACCTGCTTGCCCTACGGAACCCTTGTTCGGGGTTACAGGTTGAGGGTCCGCAGGCGTAGTGATGGGGCCCACTGATCCAGGAATCAGAATAGTTTGCGAAAAAGAAGAGCAATCTTTTCAAACTAATTAGGTTAATAAAATACGTTTTAAGTAAACAATAACAAATAACTGCATGTTGCATGAGCCCTAAGCCCAAACACCTACCCTCCTTCACTCCCAAATATCTGAACCCTCGTGTCTTTCCCCCCGCAGCTCCTCACAAAGATTGGTTTCGGGGGCCGGGTCACCGTTTGATCAGTTGGGAAGAGTCAAGCGCATCGTCATCTTCACCATTTGTTCCGACTCCGGGTTTCAGAATGTCTGCATCAGCCGGTAACGATGGGGACAACATCACTCCGCCTCCCGGGACCCCTCAAACAGAACAACAGTGGAATCAGTTAGCAGAACAGATGAGATTGCGACAGGAAGCACATATTAATAGCCTTATGGAAGCCATCAGGAGCCATGGTTTGGCCGCCAGTCTCAATCCCGATGGCACCTTCACCGTGGAAGAAGAAGAGGATCCCAATCCCACTCTCAGTCGCCCTGATTATTCCAGGATGCCACCACCCACCTCCTATGGTACTACTACCAGGACCCATGCTCCTCGATCTTCGGGTCGGCCCGGCTCCCACTACGATGCCATCTTTTGGATCCATGCAGCATGATGGGGCGAACCAGTTATCAGTTCCTTAGTGGGGACAAAATGAGTACGGAATGTCTTCTCACGGTTGGGGATATCTCGGAATGCCACAGCAAATTGAGATCCCGTCTCAGTTCGGAAACGACCAAGCCCGACCTTCACAACAGCGGTTCAGAGTACCGCAACAACAGTTTGGGATGCCACCACAGTTCGGTTCATGGCAAGCGATCGAGCCTCACCGAGAATGATGCCGGTTCGGTTTGCTCCTAGCACGGCTCCTACAAACCCATTTCTCACTCAGGGACCAATAGGCCACCAAGCCCCTAATCCAGTTTCATCAGAATCCCTCGGACCGCAATACCTTCTCGGCTACACACCACGCCACGGCGACATACAGGTTCAACAACCAGGGACATGACCCCGCACCTATGCCTACCTATGAATCTCAACTCGAAAAACCAAGCTACCCGACTACATCAGGCCTGCCTCCGCCCACTCTGCCGGTTGAAAGTCAACAAGCCACAAGGTTCTATCCCTATGCCCAGGTTCCTACTCACGCTCCCCAGGGTAATTCGGGCCAAGGACAGGTTTTTACCTATGTCCCCAGATCGGCCGTTCCCTCCACCAGTCTGCCGCCAGTGGTAGCTCCTCACTCTAGCTCAGTCACTGGTCTGAATGCCATGGCTCCACCATAAGACCCTAACCTGGCCTGGTTCATGGAGCAACACAAGGAAATGAAAGCACAGATTGCCGAATTGACTGCTAAGAAGTCTGCCTTCTGACCTACAGACCCGGATTCTATTGTTCCCCTGCCCCACAAGTTTGTAATGCCTAATCTGGAACTCTTTGATGGGACTGTATGCCCGAAAACTCATTTGGACACATATACCTTGGCAATGAAGGCCAAAGGATGCACCAATCAGCAGTTGGCTGACTATTTTAGTCTCTCCTTGAAATCCAGTGCTCTAAAATGGTTCTTTCGCTTAAAACCCGAGGCCAGGGCTACATGGGATCAGATCACCAGTGCCTTTACAGAAAAGTACCAAGCCAATTTGGAATGGGAAATAAATAGGGTTGACTTACAGACAACCATGCAGCGTCTCGATGAGAAGGTTGGGGATTTCTACAAGCGGTGGAATCTGAAACTCAGTGAGATGGCCATCCCTCCTTCTGAAGAGGAACAGTTGGACATCTTCCAGTCGTGCCTGAAATCACATTTGAGAACCTCCCTCAGCCACTTCCCCTACTCAGACTTGCGCGCTATGGTTAACTCCGCGGCTAAGTTTGAAAAGGCTTACAATCAACAGCCGGCTGCTGCACCTGCTTACAGATACAGAGCTCCTCTCTCCAACACGGTTCCGACTCCTGCTAAAGGTAAAGAGGTGATCAACTACGCAGGGCAGGAATGTAATAATGCAACTCCTTTTGCTCCCAGGAAACCAGCTGAGCCCAAGCCTCGGGTCATAAACCTCGAAAGCTTTGGAATGCCTCTGAACGACATCTTTAGAGGATTAGTGAAAGAAGGCTTGATGCGGCCTTTAGAAAATTTCCAACCCAGAAATCCGAATGCTCCCGTGGATACTTCTATGTTTTGCGCTTTTCATCAGGCCCACGGACATCTAATAGATAACTGCTTTACTCTAAAAAAGGCAATCCAGGGATTGATAGAGCAAGGGAAGTTGGAAGGCCCCGAGGGGCCTAATACAGTCAAAAATCCCTTCCCAAGAAATCAAAACCAGGTGAACATGATTGAAGCCGGAGAACCTTCGCATGCCCAGGAGGATGCGGGCGATGAAGATCTCCAAATACCCATGGCCAACCTTGTCGAGGATCCTGAATTCGGATTCCCCCTCAGCCTTGAGGATGGTGAACAAACCAACCCTCCTTGGTCTCATGTTAGAAATTTCTTGCAAGAATACGAAGCCCGCTACTTCTCGGAGGAAGGGAAAACCGATGCTGAAGAACTGGGGCTGTTCCAGTCAAATCATGAGAAAACCATTTACACGAGATGGTTAGAGCAGTCAAGGAAGATTGAGCAAGAAAGCTTCAGACGGGCGCCTGTATTGGGGCTTATCAGCAAAGAGGCCGAAGAACACCTGGAGTTAGTGCACTTCTGCAAGATGGTTTTGGGAGAAGCCGAATACGATCCCGAGGACAGTGAAAATGAAGAATCAGAGGAGGAGGATTGCTTCTATATCCTTCCTGGAGTCAAGTACGTGCCGCCCCCTCTCACTCTTCCCCCACAGTTTCTGGGAGGAGAAGCGGAGTTGCAATTGCCGCTTTCGGAAATGGGGGCATATGACAATTTCTGCGGCTGCACGCACCCGTCCTCCCCTAACAGATTTGACCGGCGCTCTCTCTCAGCCTAAATCCCAGTAGTATGGGAAAATGATTCTGATGACAGTAATGACAGTGATGATGATGATGACGACGAAAGTGAGGAGTCAACTGAGGCCCAAGATCCGGAATCAATCTGGAACAATCATGCTGGAAATGGCATCATGGGAGTCGGACACAATGGTTGGTTGTCAGCAAGCGACGATGAAGGACCGCCAGAAAATGCGGGTCAGATACCGATGGGGACGGACCCCCACGAAGTACTCCTCGTAAGATGCACTTGTGGTCAGTGCCCGGATACCTCAGAGGATGAAGGACAAAAAAGCCCACTTACAGATCCATACATATCCAAAATCCTAGAGCACAATTTTCCCTACAAGGACCTAGCAGGCAAATGGAGAAGGTTCATTAAAGCACTGGTTGAAAAGGGAGGTTTTCAGCAACCGGAAGACGATGAATTCGTAAACGTCATCGGTTCCTTTTCTTCCTTCCCTAAAACAGACGGCATCACAACTGTAAGGGTCATTGCCGAGCCGCTTGAACACACCGAGTGCATGGAGTCACTGAAAAGGGTTATTGATCTAAATGTCTCCCCAGTCGCCTTCATACCCATGGACCCACATGACGCTTTCTTAATTGCTCCTGTACCCGACAGTGGACCCCGGGTACTCCTCATTTGGACCCAGATCTACCGAGTTGTTACGTCAAACTACGAAGGGGAGCGTCGTCTATCCTTTACGTGTGGTTGCCCTGCTTGCAAGGATGAAAGAAAGAAGATGTATGACGAGATGGAGGCTGACAGCCGTAAGATTGAAGAAACTTCGGAGGACGATTATGAAACCGAGGACATGAGGGCCATGAATTTTCCTAGGGCTGAGCGTGTGGACGTCATAGAGTTCAACACTTCCTACCATACTTTGGGGAAAGGGTTTTCTGACACCCGATCCAAGCTGATAGTTGAAGATCTGTTAGAGAGAGGGAAACTGACTCCCATCCTCCCCAATGAGAAAGTAACCATGGTCATATCAAATCCGCCTGATGAGTGAGTTTTACACTCATCCATTGAATACTTTATGAACTTATACTTAGCTTAATCCTTGAGTTTTGTGTGTTTTAATAGATGTTTTAGTGTTTTTTAGTTTTCAGTGGTTCAATTGAAGAGTTGAGGAAATTGGAAGCATTTTGTGAATAAATCAAGGGTCAAAATGGAACGTTGCAATTGTGGGACGGACCAAATTCAAATGGGTACTAAGCATTACAAGGCAGGTTGGCCGGTCAATGAAGCTAGGAGCTGGGCCAATGGAGATGACTTGGCTTAAGGATTGCAAGGATGGGCCCAAGGATGAAGAAGTTGGGCCAAGGCAAGGGAGGAAAATGGCCACATATTTCTGTTGATGTGGGCGGTCGCTCAGGTTTCTTGGGCGGCCGCACATGAGGAGTTGTTCTGAAAGCCAAATCCTTCTGTCGATGTGGGCGATCGCTGAGGATTGATATGGGCGACCGCCCAAGTGGCGATTTGCGGACGGATCCAAGGCGGATTGGAACGGACGTGGGTTAATTTTGCCTATTAATGGTGACTATTCATGGTTTTAACAGAGGATAATTACAGCCGGGGTTTTTTGGAAATGACAATATATATTTTTTCGAACAGAATCTCTATTTTTTATCACTTATCATCTTTTTATTATTTTCCTCTCTTCAATTTTTCTTGTGTTCTTGCTTGTAATGGATAGCTAAAACCCTAGTTCTTGGGATTGGAGGTAACAATTTATGCTTTAAGTTTTATTTTTCATCATTATCATTGTATAACTTGGGATTGTCAAGTAGTTTTCAATGGAATTTTAGAATATCTATGTTGAATGCATATTTATTCTTGAATAATCTAGAATTTCAATTGTGAATCGCCAAATTTACAATTGCAATTAGTCTTTGCTAGATAGTAACAATTTGTTGAATCCCCGCCAAAAGATTCATAAGAATTGTGGTTCTTGATGTTCTTCTTTTCTAAATGGGTTTCTAATTAATCTATGAACGGGCCAAGGGAATAGATTAATTGGAAACACTTGATTGCAAATCACCCGCCTAAGTGTCCCAATCATAATTTCGTAAGAGCGAACCCCAAGTATACTTTGATTGATGATTATTGAAATTTGAGCATAATTGTGAAACCAATCCCGGGAATTCCATTCCGTTTTATTGTTAAAATCTTTTCTATACAAGTTTAGTATTTTTTCAAGAGCATTAGTTTTAAAATAACAAAAACCCTCGTTTTTATTAAATCTTTGTCATAGCAATAATTTTTCTACATTGAATACGTGTCTCGGTGGTTCGACCCTACTTACCCTATCTACAAATCAATTGTAGGTAGTTTGAGTTGGAATTTATTTTTGACGCAATTCGACACTCGTCAAAATTTGGCGGCGTTGCCGGGGACTCATTTAATTTAAAGTTGATTTAATTATTTGCTATTGTGAATAGTATTTTGTATATATATTTTTTGTTTTGTTTTAACTTGGTGTTGCAGATTTGAATGTTTGGTCGTAGGTCACTACAACCAGATTTGTTACCAATTGACCACAACATTCATCGCATCAACAAGAGAAAGCAACCGGAACCAAGTGATACAGAAAGTGAGTCGGTTTATTCTGAAAAATCTGAGAATACCGATTCGGAAGAGGAAATAAAAATGGCGGAACCACAAATAATGGGTGATTTTGCTCGTCCGGTAATTGAACCGTCACCATCGTGCATCGTGCTCCCACAAGCAGCAAGGAATTATGAGTTGAAGAATCTTCATTTCAACATGTTCCCTTCATTCCATGGGATGGCATCGGAGGACCCAATAACCTTTATAAGAGATTTCTATAGCACAGTGCAAGGTTTTCCATTGGGGCAACTAACCGAAGAGCAATTGAGAATGAGGTGCTTTGCTTATACGTTGAAGGATGCTGCCAAGACATGGTTTATGGCACTTGCTCCTGCCTCTCTCCACACTTGGACGGATGTTTACAACAAGTTCATGGCAAAGTTCTACTCTCATCAAAAGACATCCGATTTGAGGTCCAAGATAATGTCTTTCAATCAAGAGCATGGTGAAGCTTTTCATGAAGCTTGAGATAGATTCAAGATGTTGTTGGTCCAGTGTCCTCATCACGGGTTTCCTTTAGCCCTTTTAAATCAAGCTTTCTATGATGGGTTGACTCAACAAGGTCAAGCACAAGTGGATAATGCAGCAGGGGGTGCTATGGGTGAGAAAACAGCGGATGAAACAAAAGCTTTATATGAGAGACTTGGCATGAATTCACAACAGAAAAGTGTGAGAGGAGGAAGAAAAGGTGTTTATGAAGTCGAGTCCAGTGATATGTTAGCAAAAAAAGTTTCAGCATTGACTTCACAAATGAAGAACTTCATGGGGATGATGACGGCTCAAAACCAAGGTCAAAATCAAGGTTGAAGTCAAGGAGAGAGTAGCTCGGGCACAAGTTGTGTAATTTGTAATGTAACTACCCATGATATTATGGGGTGTCCATTGCGAGATCAATTTCCGGAATTTCTTGAGCAAGCCAATGCGATGAATTCTTTCCAACCAAGAGTGCGAAATGATCCATTTTCCAACTCTTACAATCCGGGTTGGAGGAATCATCCCAATTTCTCATGGGGAGGAAATCAAGGGCAAGGTCAGTTTCAGCAACAATACCAACCACAGATGCCACAGCCACAGCAACAAGGGCCTGCAAGGCCAAGTGTGGAGGAAATGTTGCAGAAGTTTATCCAGGCCTCGCAACAAAATCAGGTGGCCATTGACCAAAGAATGGGGAATCAAGAAGCTTCCATGAAAAAGCTTGAGAATCAGCTTGGTCAAATTGCCGAGGCACTCCAAAAGCACACTCCGGGTACACTTCCAAGTCAACCGGAACAAGCTAAGGCCATCACCCTGAGGAGTGGTAAGACTCTTCAGGAGGTACACTCTTCTCCTTCTCCTTTAGATAACACTAATTTGCATGAGAATGAAGTTGTGGCCGAGGAACGAGTTGAAGTGACTCCCGGAGAGAAAATTCCAACTCCACCTCTTAAGCCATATGTTCCTCCTGTCCCTTTCCCTGGTAGATTGGTCAAGAATTAGGTCGAAACACAATTTAAAGAATTGTATGACATGCTTTCTAAGGTGAATGTAAATTTACCATTGCTCAATGTGATTAAGAACATTCCTTCATATGTTAAATTTTTCAAGGAATTGAGCACAAATAAAAAAAAGTATGCACCGAATGAAAAAATTGTGGTTTCGGACCAAGTTAGTGCTGTTTTTGAAAAAGATTTGCCTCCTAAGCTTAAAGACCCCGGTAGTTTTAATGTTATGATTTCTTTGGGGGACTCTAAGAAAGTGAGGGCAATGTTATATTTAGGAGCTAGCATTAATTTGTTACCATACTCTTTGTTTGTTGAGCTTGGGTTGGGTGAACTAAAACCTACTACTATGACCTTGCAACTTGCTGACCGTTCGGTCAAATATCCCAAGGGAGTAGTAGAAGATGTTTTAGTTCAAATTGATAAATTGATTATTCCTGTGGACTTTGTGGTTCTTGATATGGAGAGAGAGGCTAGTGGTGTGAATGATGTCCCTATCTTGCTTGGGAGACCGTTTATGGCTACCGCAAATGCGGTAATTAATGTGAAAGATGGAAGTTTGTCCTTGACTGTCATGGATGAAATTGTTAACTTCTCTATCTTTGATTCCATGAAAAAGCCATACGAGGTCAATGAATGTCTCTTTTGTGATATTGCTGATAATTCTCTGTTACTTGAGCCTGATGTTGAGAGCTCTCTTGTTTCTGAGTTTGTGGATGAGTTAGTTATGGAAGGTGTTTTTGATAAAAATGAGGCGAGGGCCATTCTGGCTGAGATGGATGTTATGGAGGAAGTTACTGAAAAGGTTCCTGTGGAATCTTTAGGTAATTTTAATCCTAAGCATTTACCGTCTATTGTTTCTCCTCCCAAGTTAGATCTTAAACAACTTCCTTCTAGATTAAAGTATGCTTTTCTTGGTAGTAGTGATTCTTTGCTTGTTATTATTGCTTCGGATTTAGCAGAATTGCAGGAAAGAAGGTTGCTTGATGTGTTGAAGAGGCATAAGTCCGCACTTGGGTGGAGCATTACCGACATAAAGGGAATTAGTCCAACCATGTGCATGCACAGAATCCATATGGAGGAGGATGCCAAGCCAGTTCGGCAGAATCAAAGAAGGATGAATCCTCATATGCTTGAGGCGGTAAGAAAAGAAGTCCTGAAACTTTTGGATGCAGGTATTATCTATCCGATCTACGATAGTAAGTGGGTAAGTCTGTTCATGTTGTTGCTAAGAAGTACGGAATTCTTGTTGTTAAGAATGAGGATAATGAGCTTGTGCCTACTAGAATGGTCCTTTGGTCAACGCATGGTTATCGATTCTGAAAACTTAATGCTGCGACTAGAAAGGATCACTTTCCTTTACCATTTATTGACCAAATTCTAGAAAGGCTGGCTGGTCAGGAATATTACTATTTCTTAGATGGTTTTTCAGGATATAATCAGATTCCCATTGCACCAGAAGATCAGGAAAAGACCACATTCACATGCCCTTTCGGAACATTAGCATATCGAAGGATGCCCTTCGGCTTATGCAACGCTCCTGCTACATTCCAAAGGTGCATGATGTCGATCTTTTCTGAGATGATTGGCAGGTTTGTGGAGGTATTTATGGATGATTTTTCTTTGTATGGTGATTTGTTTGATGCATGCTTAAATAATTTGACTTTGGTTCTTAAAAGATGCTGTGATGCCAATTTAACCTTAAGTTGGGAAAAGAGTCATTTTATGGTCAAGCATGGAATTGTGTTAGGTCATGTGGTGTCGAGAAAATGGATTGAAGTTGACAAGGCAAAAATTGAGTTAATATCTAAATTGCCTCCGCCAACAAATGTTAAAGGAATTCGTAGCTTTCTTGGTCATGCGGGTTTTTATCGGTGTTTTATAAAAGATTTTTAAAAAATTTGTAAGCCGTTAACAAACTTGCTTGCTAAAGAGACGGAATTTGTTTTTGACCAAGAATGTCTCAATTCTTTTAATTTGTTGAAGGAAAAATTGACTTCAGCTCCTATTCTTGTGGGTCCGGATTGGACTCAACCTTTTGAGATAATGTGCGATGCATCCGATTTTGCGGTGGGTGCAGTTTTGGGTCAGAAAATTGATAAGAAGTCACATGTGATCCATTATGCAAGTAGAATGTTAAATGATGCTCAATTGAATTATACTACAACCGAGAAGGAATTCTTGGCTGTGGTATTTGCTTTGGAAAAATTTCGTTCTTACTTGCTAGGATCTAAGGTGATTGTTTATTCGGACCATGCTGCATTGCGTTATTTGCTTGCTAAACAAGATGCTAAGCCCAGATTGTTAAGATGGATGTTGCTTTTACAAGAATTTGATATTTCCATCAAAGACAAAAAGGGTTGTGAAAATGTTGTGGCAGATCATTTGTCTAGACTTGAAAGGAGGTGTGTGAGTGAAATTCCTTTGAATGAAAATTTTCCTGATGAGCAGTTGATGGTTGTAAAGGATAGTGAGCCTTGGTATGCCGACATTGTAAATTTTTTGGCTACGGGGGTTCTAAATCCAGATTTTTCGAGTCAAGAAAAGAAAAGATTTTTGTCAATGGTTAAGCAATATTATTGGGATGACCCATATTTGTTTAAACATGGTCCCGATATGGTTATTCGTAGATGCATTCATGAAAATGAGCAATAAAATGTTCTTTCTTTCTGTCATGAATTGCATTGTGGAGGTCATTTTAGTGGTAAGAAAACCGCTCAAAAAGTGTTGCAATCAGGTTTCTTTTGGCCAAGTCTTTTTAAAGATGCATACATATTCGGTAAAAGTTGTGATAGGTGCCAAAGAACCGGTAACATTGGTAAGCGAAATGAAATGCCTCTTACGAGTAACTTGGTTGTGGATTTGTTTGATGTATGGGGCATTGATTTTATGGGCCCTTTTGTTGTGTCAGGTGGTTTTGAGTACATTTTAGTATCGGTGGATTATGTGTCAAAGTGGGTGGAAGCAATTCCTACCCGGACTAACGATGCTAATGTTGTTGTCAAGTTTGTCAAGGATGTGATTTTTAGCAGGTTTGGCGTTCCTAGGGCGATTATAAGTGATGGTGGTTCTCACTTTTGCAACAAAATCTTTGGAGCACTCATGAAAAAGTATGGGGTGAATCACAAAGTTGCAACTGCGTATCATCCCCAAACTTCAGGGCAAGTGGAAGTGAGTAATAAGCAAATCAAGGCCATTCTTGAGAAGACGGTGAAGCGTAACAGAAAGAATTGGGCCTTAAGGTTGAATGATGCATTGTGGGCTTACCGCACCGCCTACAAAACTCCGATTGGAATGAGTCCATACCGGCTAGTCTTTGGGAAAGCTTGTCATTTGCCGGTGGAGTTAGAGCACAAAGCATATTGGGCGATCAAGGAGTTGAACATGGATCTGAAACTAGCCGGTGAACAAAGATTACTTCATTTAAATGAGCTTGAGGAACATCGGTTGGAAGCTTATTAGAATTCACGGTTGTACAAGGAGAGAACCAAAATGTACCATGACCGGAAAATTGTGCATAAGGAACTCATTCAGCGAAGCAAGGTGTTACTGTTCAATTCAAGGTTGAAGCTTTTCCCGGGCAAGTTACGTTCGCGTTGGGATGGTCCGTTTGAGGTGGTGAATGTGTTTTTTCATGGAGCGGTGGAGTTAATGAATCTGGTTACCAAGAACAAGTTCAAGGTGAATGGACAACGAGTGAAGCCATATTTTGATGGAGTTTTAGGATTAAGGGATGTTGAATGGGTCGAGTTAAAGGATCCTTAATCAGTGAGAAGGTCATTCCGTCGAGCTAACGACGTAAAACAAAAGCGCTACTTGGGAGGTAACCCAAGGTAAGTAGTTAATTTGTAGTTCCCTTAAAGTTAATTTTCCTTTGTTTTCATCACTTTGAGGACAAAGTAATAATTAAGTTTGGGGGTGTAGAGTTCTTAGCTTAGATTTCATTGTTTGCTTTTCATTGTTTTCATGTATAAAAAAAATAAAAAAAATTGTGTTTTTTCTTGTATGTCGTGAACGTGTCGAACTACGGTGACCTGAGCCTATTTTTGTTGGGTAGTTCGCTCACATTAATGGGGACGTAGGCAACGAAAGTGCGGTCAAAATGGGAGTCAATTTTAGTGTATCAATAGATATCACGCTTGGTGTTTGTTTTCGTGGTGATGTGCAGATTAGGAGCCATCCAAAATCCCACTGTTGAGTTGGGCGACCGCCCAAGGTGCTGTGGGCGACCGCCCATATTTGATTGAAAGAAATGTACCTGTTGCTGTATTGATGGGAGACCGCCCAGGGAGATGTGGGCGACCGCCCAAGTTAATTTGAAAACGTTGTCAAACTGCTGTGCATATGGGCGGCCGCCCAAGAGGGTGTGAGCGACCGCCCATAAAGAAATCTGGCGTTCCAATGTTTATGCCCTAAGCCGCCTCCCCTTTCTTTCTCTCTCTCTTCAAATTCCAATTGCTGCCTACTCCCTCTCTCTAAAATACCCGCCCCTCTCTCCTCATCTCTCTAAAAATTTCCTTCCCAAACACCCAAATCCTCAATCTCTTCTCCCTAATTTGCCTACCCCCACCATATTCAACCCCCTAAGCCAAGATTGAAACCCATTCCACCATTGTTGAGCAAGCGTTTGAAGAGAATTTTGAAAAAAAAATTGCAAAAGAGGAAAAGCTTGAAAATTGGGATTTTGAAGTTCAAAGGTGAAGGGTTGTTGTGAGAAGCATTGTTCAAAGGAGTGGTCTTTCTTCTCCATTCATCTTCAACATTTCCGGCGAGATTTCCGGCGAACTCCGGCGATTGCTCCGGCGAATTTTTCGGGCAAGTAAGCTTTCAACTTCAATTTTCTTTAGTGCCTAGTGGTGGAAGTATTTGTGGGTGTTTGATTCAAAATGTCTAGGCAAAGGAATACCCCAGTCCCGAAAGTTGAATTTGATGAAACCAATTTGTGGGAAGTAAAGCAAAAGTATTTTTCGATAAATATGAAAATAAAGGTTTCTCAGTGGAAAACGAGTTTAAGCCCGAGGAGCTTGGGCTAGATGAGATTTTTGAAAGGTATGGGTGGGGCAACTTAGTGAGCCAACCGGCTAATAAGGGGTCGACAGTGTTAGTAAGGGAGTTTTATGCAAATGCATATGAGGCAGGTGAAATTACCCGGGATCCGGCTCGCGCGCGGAGGGCCCCGAAGCATCTCGCATTTGTCGCTTTTCGGGAAAGTCGCCCGGATCCGAGAGGCAGCGCGTTTGCGCCCCGGCATCTGGCTTTATTCCGCTTTAGCGTTAGTTGGAGGTGTCTCGCCGTTTGTTTTCGCATTTGTAGAGTCGCCACGCCGTTTTTATTAAGCCCAAAACATTGAAAAAGGGCATCAGTTTAAAGATAATTTTAAACTGTTTTTGTGTGATGAGATTTTGAGTTCGGAGGTCAGATGACTCCTCGGGAAGAGAATATTATAATCTTAGAGCTCACCCGAGTCGCCTCGTAAAAACGAGTCTTTCGAATACCCCTAATATTCTTTAAAATGTTGTGTGTGTGTGTGTGTGTGCTTTTAAAAATGCATGTTGTGTCGGATGTCTACATTGTACACTACATATTGAAATGTATTGAAATAGTAATGGAAGAAAGCCTTACCAATGTTGGTTCGTGTCTGTCTTCCGCTGAGGAATAGTGTTTGAGGTCGGAGTAGCGTTCCGGTATGGATCGGGATTGCTTCGGGAGGGGCCGGTTGTCTGCGGACAGAGTTTCGGCGTGAGTTGATGTTGCAGGCTGCGTGCGGGCAGAGGTTCGGCGTGCGTGGGGATCGCAGGGATCACTCGGGTAGAGGTTCGGCGTGCGTTGGGGTGGCATGAGTCACTCGGGCAGAGTTTCGGCGTGGTTTGGGATCGCCGGTTTGACTCGGAAAGAGCCGGGACGCCTCGGGAAAGACCAGGCAAGGCCTCGGAGTACCACGAGGGGCCTCAGAGTACCTCGAGAGTGCCTCAGGGCAGCGCAGGAGCGTCGCGGGAGCGCTCGGAGAGGCTTCGGAGCACCGCAAAGGAGCTCGGAAGGCCTCGGAAGGATCCGAAAGGGGCCGGGAGTGCCTCGAGAGGACTTAGAGGGGAAGCCTGAAGGCTTAGGGAGGACGAGAGAAGTGGGATGTGTGTGAAAATGAGGAGGGGGAGCCCTCTATTTATAGTAAAAATTTTCGTGCAAGAAGGTCCGTACGGACCTTCTTGGTTATCCAGAATTTTGGTTTTCCTCGATTTGAGGGAATATGTGATGATGGTGAATATTCTGTAATTATGGTGTCCCCTTGCAAGAAGGTCCGTAGGGACCAACTAGGCTACAATAAGGTTCGTACGGACCAACCATGTATGGGAGTGATGATTACTTCCGGGATTTGAGGGAATATTGTGGACTTTAAGGGGATTCAGTAATTATTAAAGCAAAGAGGTCCGTACGGACCATTATTGCTTTTCCAATTTCCTGAAAATTCCCAAAAGGTCCTTTTGTCCCTTTTTATCCCAGAAAGGCTCCTCCCTTTGTTTGGCTAGGGGTTTTGAGAGGGTTTTGAGTGCCAGAGGTCGTCGAGACTGCGTTGATGAGTCTGCGGTGCTTCCCGTGTGCTTGAAAGGGGGTGATCCAGATTGGGGTACTTACAGAAGCCCCTCGACGACGTCACTTATGAAAGAAGTGGGGTCGCCGATAAGATAAGGGTCCTAATCTGGATCGCGTGTTGGGAGATAAAGTGACCGGGGAGGTCAGTGTGAGGACGTGGTGGTGTCCTATTGTGTGACCGTTTAGGTCAGTAGGCTGGACCCTGTGATAGGATTCCTACGTATCCCTGGCGGGAATCAAGCCTGGTCGTAGTTCGGGTGTGGGGAATCTGTGAGTGTTTTGTGAATGCGGGCGTGGGGGTGCCCTGAAGTGTCGTGTGACCGCTGAGGTCAGTGGTAAGGACGTGGTGGTATCCTGGGTGACCGCATAGGTCGATGGCTGGACCCTGTGATAGGATTCCTACGTATCCCTGGCGGGAATCAAGCCTGGTCGTAGTTCAGAGGTCGTGAATCTGTGAGTGCGGGCGTGGTGGTGCCCTGAAGTGTCGTGTGACCGCCGAGGTCAGTGGTAAGGACGTGGTGGTGTCCTAAGATGTGGTGACCGCCGAGGTCAATTGTGAGGACGTGGTGGTGTCCTGGGATGGAAATTTTACGATTTTCCTAATCGGGTGGTTTAAGGCCTTCCGGGCCGGGAATAATGATTTGGGAGGTTTATACGGTCTTCCGGACCGAGTGGTTTAAAGCCTTCCGGGCTGGAGATAGTAATGTGGGTGGTTTATACGGTCTTCCGGACCGAGTGGTTTAAAGCCTTCCGGGCTGGTGATAGTATGAGGACTTGAATCGTCTTCTGATTGCAGTTTGCCATGCGTGAGGACTTTGAATCGTCTTCTGGCTGCGGTTCGCCATGTGTGAGAACTTTGAATCGTCTTCTGATTGCAGTTTGCCATGCGTGAGGACTTTGAATCATCTTCTGGCTGCGGTTTGCCATGTGTGAGAACTTTGAATCGTCTTCTGGCTGCGGTTTGCCATGCGTGAGGACTTTGAATCGTCTTCTGGCTGCGGTTTGCCATGCGTGAGGACTTTGAATCATCTTCTGGCTGCGGTTTGCCATGCGTGAGGACTTTGAATCGTCTTCTGGCTGCGGTTGGTGGAGGCATGGCTGCCTTGAGCTTTGATTGCGAGAGGTGTAGATGCCTCGTGCTTTGTCCGCTGGGGAGAAGGTTGGACTTACGATGCTATCAGGTGTTCATCCGTTGGGGATTTATCGTGGCCTTGTAGGGGCTTTTCCTGTTGAGAGGGTGACGTCGGGCTTACTTTGAAGGCCGGTGCTTGTGTTGTCGATGAGTAGGCAAGGATGATGGCCGGTGATTGCTTAACCATTTGGCGTTTTGGAGGCGTTTCGTGCCTTGGAATTTGTACTCGGAGGTGTTGGCTCCTTCTTGCGCTTGTTTTGCCGTTGAGTGGGCGAAGTTCGGGCTTACATTGACGGCCGGTGCCGGGGATATGTAGTCTTGTACCACTTCCCTTTGACTTGTTGGGGAGGAGCTCGGGCTTACTTTGATGGCCGGTGGTTGAATTGCCGTTGAGTGGGCGAAGTTCGGGCTTACACTGACGGTCGGTGGTTGAATTGCCGTTGAGTGGGCGAGGACCGGGCTTACGGTGACGGCCGGTGGTTGAATTGCCGTTGAGTGGGCGAGGACCGGGCTTACGTGTGGCCGGTGGTTGAATTGCCGATTGAGTGGCGAGGGACCGGGCTTACTGGCGGCCGGTGGTTGAATTGCCGTTGGAGTGGGCGAGTGCAGGTCTTACATGCCGGTGGTTGAATTGCCGTTGAGTGGGCGAGTCGGGCTTACGGCGGCCGGCCGGTGGTTGAATTGCCGTTGAGTGGGCGAGGTCCGGGCTTACGCTGACGGCCGGTGGTTGAATTGCCGTTGAGTGGGCGAGGTCCGGGCTTACGGACGGCAGCCGTGGATTGAATTGCCGTTGAGTGGGCGAGGTCCGGGCTTACGCTGACGGCCGGTGGTTGAATTGCCGTTGAGTGGGCGAGGTCCGGTCTTACACTGACTGCCGGTGGTTGAATTGCCGTTGAGTGGGTGAGGTCCGGTCTTACACTGACTGCCGGTGGTTGAATTGCCGTTGAGTGGGCGAGGTCCGGTCTTACACTGACTGCCGGTTCTTGAATTGCCGTTGGGGTAGGCGGAGCTCGGGCTTACATTGACTGCCGGTTCTTGAATTGCCGTTGGGGTGGGCGGAGCTCGGCCGAGCTCTACTTCTCCTTGGACCGGTTTAGCCGGGGTGTGGCCAGTTCTTTGGCCTGTTTTGACTTTGCTTTGGAGGTATGAGTTCATTGATGTTTTTTTTTTTTTGATTTAGCAACTTGTCGCTTTCTCCATTTTCTTTTGCACTGAGCCCCTTCTGTTTTTGTCACAGGTGTGGTTCTACGAGATCTTTCAGTGCTTCCCGTGGGATAGAGATCCTAGGGCTGTAGCTGCGTATCCTGCTATGTTGGGCTGGGCTCGCTCGGTGAGGAAGAGGAGGAGCAGCAGGGGGAAGCTCACCATCGCCTACGGGGATGTGCAGGAGCTGGAGAGAGGTAGCCCGGAGGGGTTTGTTTTGTTCCCGTGGGCTCGGTATGAGGCTGATGAGTTTGAGGGGGCTCCGGTGGTGACAGCGCAGCGGAAGATGCTGCGGGGCCTGACTTGTGATGTCATGTATCTGGGAGAGCGGGTCTTTTGGCAGCATGGCCCAGGTGTGCTTCCCGTGGCTCCGAGGGACCCTCCTTTTGGGATGCTTGATTCTCGGGGCATGGATGTGTTGGACTTTGAGAGGTACCTTAGCGGTGTGGGTGCCGAGGAGTTTATTTTGTATGGAGAGGAGTATGGGGCCTTCGTGAGGAGGAAGTTGAGGACGCCGCAGGCATTGGTGAGGGAGAGTGGCTGGCGCGGGTTCCCCGAGAGGTTACGATGCCGGGCCGGATTTCACGTATGTCCGTGGGGACGGATCGAGGAGGAGGGTGTCTGTGCCGTTCTGACGAGCTCTGCTTGCATACCGAGTGGATCTGATAGATCGGTGAGTGTGCTTACTCTTTTCCATCTTGGCATCTTTTACGTATTTTTCTCTTTTTGTTGTTGAGTATAAGCGTATTGCTGAGCGTTTCTTTGGCTGCTTGCTTGTGCGGAGTCACAGGGAGAGCCTATGATATGCTTGACTCGCCGTTATGTGGCGATGAGGTCGTTTGCGAAGAAGATGGCGTCGAAAGCTGTCTTGCCGGTCTTCCCGAAGCGTGCCGGCGTACGAGCCTATGCCTTCGAGGCATTACAGACGTTCCTCCACCGAGAGCCGAGCGGAGCCACGGCGGGAGGGACCTTCGAGGCGGCATGGCATGGATGCGGGACGTCTTCGGGAGCTCAGGCGCGGCCCTTTTATCGGTTCTTCCCTCGGCCCGGGATGCGCGGGGTGAGGGTCGTCGAGCCTTCTTTATTTGATCCTTTCGCGGATTTGATCCTTCAGTACTTTGAGTACCGGCCTCGGAGGGGGCTCGGTACTCACGACGAGGATATGACGGGCGAGTTCACGGGATGCCCGACTTCTCTCTTGATGATCTTGGCGAGGATGATGATGCTTTGAGGAGTCGATTAGTATTCATTTGCTTTCCCTCTTTCCATATCTTCTCTCTTTTTTTTTAGCAGAGACATTTGATGTACACCGTAATAAAACACTCGTATTTGCACGGCAACAACATTTTATTTTAAGATGTAATGTCATTTTTGTGATTCCGGGATTTGTCCTAGAAATGGTTGCTATTTTTTTATTTTGTGCATGCCACGTGGTGAGAGTGCGTTTGTGGGTAGTGTATGTTTGCTGAAATGGCTTTGGCAGATGTTTGGGCGGTTTGGAGCAAGGTCTGTTGAGAACAGTGGTTGTTAATGCTTGTTCTTTGGGAAAATGGGTTACGTTTGCAAGGAGGTCCGTACGGACATACCTAGCATGCAAAGAGGTCCGTACGGACCGATCTTGCTTTTGGGAAGGAAATAAATGCTTTCAGGTGTGTCTGATCCTTCCCCATTTCCCCATTTTCAACCATTTTCGAGCTTTCTTCCCCATTTTCTCTAGGAACCTCCATTTTTGTCATGGATTCTTCGTACGTCCCTAGAATTTTGCCAAGGCTTTCGCAGGAGAAGCAAGCACACTTCCTTGAGCAGCTGAAAATGTGGATGCGGCGCCATATGAGGCATCAGAGACGGGTTTTCGAGGTAAGGTTTCGTCTTTGCTCAATTTGGTCTTTTAAGGAGTTGGTTCCTGATTGGGATTTGTTGCGGGCTGCCGCGAAGTTCTGGGATGTTAGGAGGCATGTGTATTGTTTCTCCTACAATGAAATGGTGCCCACTTTTGAGGATTTTTGGGCTTTGATTGGAGGACCGGAGGTGGAGGCCATCTCGCTTCCTTTGATTGGTGGTCTTTGTGTGAGCGTGAAGCTTGCGAGGCTTTCTTCGGACTTCGTTAGAAGAAGTGCGGGCGTGATCCTTGATTCGGGTCATATTGACATTTACGAGCTGACTGTAGGAGCGGTTCATGGTTGATGATGAGAGTGATGTCTCTTGGGACGCATTGCCTTGTGCGTGATGGCCACGCTTTTCATGGTCGGCTCCCTTGGCATTTGCGATGGCGCTTTGCTAGATGTGGTTGGGCGCTACTTGCAGAAAAATGGAGAGGATATTGTCCCGTTGGTGTTTGGGGAGACTCTTCATGGTATCGACCGTCGCGGCCGGGGATCGTTTCATGAGAGGAAGCCCCGCTTTGCTCACCTTGTGGGCTGCGAGAGAGACTTTAGGCCATGCCTGAGCTCAGACGTCGTTTAGCCCGTGATGTCATTTGCTTAGCGACCTCTTTTGTTGGATATGGATCGATCCGCCTAGGAGAGATGGATGGCACAACTTAGTACGTATCGGATCCGTTGGTGGGTTCCCCCACTGGAGGATTGAGACTAGGAGGGTCTTGCGGGGAAGGGTCCTACGTTGTTAGAGTTCGAGTTTGTCTTGGTCACTCCTTCTATATTCCGTCGCTTGTTTCCGGCGGTTTGGGATGAAGCGGGAGCCTTTGTTGGTACAGGATGACCTTGCACGCGGAAATAGTTCCTCTTTGTATGGCGGCTCGAGGTGCCTTCTTGTATTTTACGAGGGTATGGAAGTATTCCGCTTTCCCTCTGTGGTACTCTTTAGACGTCGGGGAGTGTCGTATTGACGACTCGATGCACTGGCTTTGGTATGAGCGGCGTGTTAGGCGATCCCAAGTGGCTTTGGAGAGCGGGCGTGTAGCGATCTACAGGACCCGGTTGCCGTAGTAGCTATTGCCTTAGGAGTGCAGCTTTGAGTCGACCCTTTGGATGTGACGGGGAGACATTTTGTTTGACTACGAGACTAGAGTTGAATGGCCCGAGCGGGGAGAGGTCCTCTTTTGCGAGACTCGCGAGGGAGGAGATCCGAGCGAAGGCTCACGGGCGAGAATGAAACCTAGAGCTCTTGGATTGTTTGACTCTACGGGGAGGACCCGGATCTCGAAGCGAGAGACGCTTGAGTTGGTTCGCGTTGAGCGAAAGAAGACTCGCCGGGGACGTAGGGAAGAAAGGAAAGAATGGCGAGGGACAAGCGCGAGATGGCGCGGAATGACCTTCTAGGTATCCATTCATTGTATTTGCAAACACATTATTTGTTAAATGTATTAAAGTTTGTCTTTTTAGCATGTTGTGAACTTGAGAGTAGACCGTGCTTGAACTCATCAAGAAATGTTGTAACCGTTAGTGATTTGTGATTTACTTTTAAAGCTTTGTCGAGACGCAAGATCTCTTGTTTGCCTTTGTTTCTTTTGTGCACCTTGGCAAGGCGTCCATCTTTGAACTTTTACATTTGCATTTGCGGGTGAAGCGGTCCCAGGCCATGACGGCAATCCACACTTTGCTTAGGCTTTGTGCTTGGTTGAGAGGTTGAATGATCCCACGACAAGTCGTTTTGACGGTCTTTTTCGTAGCTTCCTTGCCTCTTGTTGGCGTCGGAGCTCTTGACCACTTTTTGTAACACGCTTGAGCTTCTTTTATTTATTGTTTTTTTGTGTGTGAGCCCTTGCTCGAGCTCTTTTTGTGTTTTTTTGTGTGAGCCCTTGCTCGAGCTCTTTTTTTTTTTTTTCGAAGCGCGTGAAGGCAAAGCAAGCCCTGGCTTGGAAGCGGTCAGACATGAGTCGGTCGTTTGATCTTGAGTGACCCTCGGATGTCCTTTGATGTTGCCGCCGTCGTTTGACTTGGTCAAGGTGACGTTGGGGCGTGTTCTTGAAAAGTGCTTAGCTTGATGGAGGTCTTGATTGACATTCAAACTTTTGACTTTTTGTGTATTTTTAGACCGGACCAATTAAGGTTGCCTACGTTCCCCAGGACTAGAGGGCTCAGTGTGCGTAGTTCGACACTTACATGGAGTGCCAAGAGATGCAGTTGTTCTTCTTCGGGCGAAGTATCTGCGAAGTTTGCTTCCGTTATTTGGATTCATGAAGGGATTGCCGTCTAGGTGCGTCGGCTTCATGGCACCTCACAGGAGAAGATCTTTTGAACCACGAAAAGGCCGATCCATGTGGGTTCCCATTTTCCCGAAATGGTTGGTTCGGGAGTGGGAGGCTTTCTTTGAGTACAAGGTCGCCTTCCACGATGTCTCGGGACTTGACTTTCTTGTCGAAAGCTCTAGCCATCTGCTTTGATAGGCTCGGACGTGTTCCATGGCCTTTAGTCGTCGCTCGTCTAGCGAGCCAATTCGTCATGTCGGCTTTGGAGCCATTCAACTTCGTTGATGTCATTTTCCAGCAACACTCGGAGTGAGGAATTTCCGGCTTCGATGGGAAGGGCTGCTTCCATCCCGTATGTCGGGCGAATGGGGTTTCTCCCGTGGGCATTCGGCGATGTGCGGTAGCCCCAAAGTGCAAGGTGCGGCTTCTCGGGCCAATCTCGTCTCGGGTGGTCATTTTCGGATGATCCGTTCGAGGGTTTTGTTTCTTTGCTTCCACGGCGCCGTTTGTTTGTGGCCGGTAGGGAGAAGATTTGTGGCGTGTGATTTTGAATTCGGCCGGCTGTCATCGAATTCCCCCCGAAGTGTGAACCATTTACGATATGACCTCATTTGGGATGCCGTATCGGCGAGATGATGTTTTCCTTGAGGAAATGCGCGACCTTCTTGGAGGTGAGTACCTTGTAGGACTTGGCTTCGACCCATTTGGTGAAGTAGTCGATGGCTACTAAGATGAACTTCGTGACCAGATTGCTTTGCATGGCGGAGCAATTTTCCCGATGACGTCAATTCCCCAAGTGGCAAATGGCCGAGTGTAGTCATGCGGTAGAGATCGTGGGGTAGATGATTGAGGTTGGAGAACCGTTGACACTTGTCGCGGCTTCGGACAAAGTGGATGCAATCTGCCTCCATGGAGATCCGGTAGTAGCCCATCCACGAGAATGATTTGCATCGGGGCTGCGGCGTTCATGTGGGGACCGCGAAGCCCCATTGTGGACTTCGTTCATGAACTTGTTTGCTTCTTCTGGGCGATGCGGCGTAGGAGTGGTCCCGTAGTAGCGTTTCTTGTATAGCATGTCCCGAGGATGACGAAGTGAGAGGCGAGGCGTTTAGGAGCCATGATGCTCTTGGTTTTGACCCCTTACGTGTGTGGGTCTTCCTTGTTCATGAAGGTGATTTCCCGTTCTTGAGGTATTGGAAGATGCAGTTTGTCTTGAAATGGCGTCGGACTAGCGTCTCTTTGGCTCTTCAGCAATCTTGCAAATCGTTGTGATTAAAACCTTCTCGGCAGCTTGGGCCCGGTTTTTCTCTCGTTTGGCAACATGCTTAAATGTTTTGCTTGATGCATTTATTCAATTAATGTGTTTGCCTTTTGTACAGATGAATTGTTATTAAGCTTGTTTTGATTAGTTAACATCATCATTTTGTTAAAGATGAAATGAAATGATTTTTAGAAAGGTCGGACCTTTTATTGAAAGCGTGAAGGCTGTACATTGTTGATCAAAGATTCACAATCGTTGGGCGTAAAGCCGTCAGACTCAAAAGATGTGAATACACGAGACAACAAGACTCGAAGCTAGACTATAGGCGACGAGGGATTGGACCAGGCTTCATTACTCTCGGATGGGTTTGTAGCTCTAGAGGGAGTGGTCTTTGGTTCGGGTGGCCAATCTTCCCTTGGCATGAGTCCGGAAAATAGCTTGCATGCGGTTCGATTTCAAACCGGATCGCGGAGGTTTTGGTTGCTCCACGATGATGTCCCTCCATTAGTGTTGCCACCGAGTCCTTGGGGGTTTTTGATGATAGAAGTCGGCGAGGGCTACTTCTAAGAGGGCGAAGCATTCGGCGGTCGGAGTTGATTCTTGCGATGTTGATCACTTTCATAGAATGTGCCTCTTTATGCAGGATCTTTGCTTGGACGACATTTACAATGTATGCGATTCGAGGAGCATGCTATATCTCCTTCCACGATTAAGCCTTGGAGGTTGCGCCCTTTGTTCATCCAGGTCGGACACCGGAATGTTGAATTGAACTAAGGCTTTGTGATGGTTTGTCCCAGTAAGATCCGAGAGTGTCGGCTAGAGGGTTGTCTTGTACGGGGGATCGGTGATGAGCCGGTTTGCAAGAGGGTTTTCGGCGAAGTAAGGGTCTACTCCTCGATCAATCTCCATTAGGGCGTCCATCTCTTGATCCTCTCTTAAGCATTCTTCCACGATCGCATATATCGAGTTGTCATCTTGACCCATGGCTCTTCGATTTCCCGGCTCGTCGCGGCTTAGAGCGTGGATGTAAGGATCACTTCGTAGCGGGACGGGGTAGGAGAATCATGCGGAGAAGAGTATTCGGTCATGTCGGGACCTTCTTACAGGTCGTAGCTTGCTGGCCAAGCACTTGCCATTGCGGCTGCTTCCGCGGATCACTTCGATCGCTCCATTGGCATTGATGAATTTCACGCATTGGTGAAGAGTAGATGATCCCAGCTTTCATCGATGTATCCAAGGTCGTCCCAAAGCGAGAGAAGAGTTGGTTTGATTTCCACGACTTGGAACTCTACCGACTCCGGTTGTGCGTCGGAGTGGATCCTCGGATTGATGACTCCTACGATTGGTCGTGCAGGTGGAATCGTAGGCTCGGATTACCGAGGTGAAGGCCTTATCGAGAGGCGGTCGATGCGGAGTCGTTTCGGTGTGCTCAAAGCGATGATGTTGGCTGCGGAGCCGTTATCAATCAAGACGTTCGGGAGGAAGAACATCTCTATTTTTATGAGGATGAGGAGGGCTTCGTTGTGCCGATTCTCACATATCGGCAAGTCATCGTACGTGAAGGCTAAACCGCTTCCCGTGCTACCGTTTGACTCGGTCTCTTCGAGGAACGTTCGATCCATCCATTTGTATGCCTTGGTTGGGGCAAAGATCGTAGGGAGGCAGTTGCCCTTGGGCGTTCTTGTACGAATTCCCGGTCACGAGACCTTTTGACTACGGTTTCACGCTCCCGAGTCATAGCGGGACGGCATGCGACGGTTTCGGAAATTGCGAAGTGCTTGCTCTCGCTTGGAGTTTCGTCAAAGGCTATTGAGTTTACCACTGTCGTTCGGGGAATGGATTTCCGATGGTATTGGGACCACGAGGGCGTTCCAATTTTCCCTCCTCAATGAGCCTGGACCACTGCTTGAGCACGAAGCAATTGTCGGTGGTGTGGCCGGGGTAGTTGTGGAAGGCGCGGTGCTTGCTCATATCCATGTTGGGTTTGGGAGTCTTCGGTTGGAAATTCTCGAGCGGGTTGAGAAGATTTCGTTTCACCAAAGCTTCAAATACTTGACCTAAGGGCATTTGAGGTTGTCTAAATCTTTGGGCTGTGGGAAGCGAGGGGATTGTTATTCTTTGGGGCTGCTTGATCGCGGTTTACTTGAGCTCCGTTACGAATGTAGTGTCTTGTTCATTTGCTTCTTTTCCTTTGGTCGGGCGGAGTTGAAGTTGCCGGAGTTTGTTCGATAGCGGTAAGATGAGGCGGGGTTCTTTGTTGCCTTTTGAAGACTCGGAGTCTTTTCAAACTTTGTCCGGCGTTGACCGTGGCACGGAGATCCGGATAGAAATGGTGGGCGATCAAGGTCCTCAAAGATGGCTTGAGGCGGGAATGGAAGATGTCCATCTGCTCTTCTTTGGAAAGTGGATCCATTATCTCGCTTAGCTTCCGAGTTCCATCTTTTGTAGAACTCGCCTTTGGTTCGTCATCCTTTTGTTCGGTGGCTTGCGGGTCATGGCGGTTTGTCTCCCATTCAAGGTTGGCGCGGTACTTCTCCGGGGAAGATTTCAACGATACGATCCCACGTGGAGCGGTTTTACGCCTTCACATTGAGGAACCACCTTAGTGCTTTGTGGATTTGAGGAATCTTGAAAGTGATACGCCATTTGTTGAGGGTTGCCCCTTTGGCTCTCATACCCGGGGCGTAGGTGTCGATGTGGGTTTTGGGCATTTTGTCCCGTCAAACTTTTCCATTTAGGCATCTGAACCGGAGGGAGAGGGACCACTTTGTTCGGATCGGTGGCGGGAGGGAGTCCTTCCGAGAACTAGCTAGCTTGCCTTGCATGTCTTTCATTTGTTCGATCGCCGAAGCCATGTGAGGATCGGTATGCGAAGAGGTGGGTTACCGTTTTCGGGGACGGAAGCCGAAGATGGGGGTGGATTGGGCGATGGGATCGCCATTCGGGAGTCTTGGGGAGGTAGTTGAGTGTATACCAACCCATACCCTGGGGTGTTGAAGTTGAGGCGTGATTGCCGGAGTCCGCTAAGGGTTGTGTTTGGGAAGCTGGAGAAATGATTCGTTAGCCCCAATTGGCGAGACTAACGGTGGCAAGCTTGAGATGTCGGGATATCCGCTCGGGATGCTGTCCACACAGTAAGCATGGGGACTTTTGATTGTGGTTGCGAGGCTCGTATAGAGGCAAATGATTGAATCTGAGGGGATACCGAGATGCATTGGGATCGACGGAGCGAGCACGTATGTGTCTTTGTTGTGCTTGAGCTTGATGTGCTGAGCCAAAGCCAGCTGTCTTGGCGGGCATGTCGGAGCTGCTTGGCCCAGCGCTGAGGAGCTTTGAGCGAAGGCGCTTTGCGTTCTTTGGGATCTCGTAGCTTGGCGGAGGCGGAACTTGGCGATAGCTTTGAGAAACCGGGAGCCGGTATGTCTTCGTCCTCATGAGAACAAAGGTTCCGTCGAGGTTGGGAAGCTACTTGGCTGTTCCTCGAAGACGCAAGGTGTCTACGATCCAGGCTTCTTTGTTCCTCTTGGCGCTTCTTAATGGTTTCGAAGGCTCGCGGCACCTCCTCCATTGTGCACGGAGGTTCCTTAGTGGCGGGGTTCCGTTTCCCTCACTGTTATCTGTTGATCCCGTCGTGGGAGAGTAGCGGACGGTGCGAGCCAGTTGAATTGGAAGGGCTATCGGACCTTGTGACCTCGATGCGAAAAGGCGGCTCCGGGTATTCTCAACCACTCTCGGTTATTTGGAGGGTGACGGGCAAGGTTTAGACACAAGAATGGCCTCACGGGATAAAGGGGAAAGCTCGCGCGGCATGCGGTTTCCGTTTCTTTTATTTATGATTTTTTTGTTGTTTTAATTTACTTAAAACGTGTTTTCTCGAGTCCTAGGTAGGTTGGAAAAGATTGCTCTTCTTTTTCGCAACTATGCTAGATCTGGGTCGATGGAGACCATACGTGCGGCTATAAGCCCCTCGTTTTGCACCTGTATTTCGACATCCCGGGGTGGACGGCCCGGGCGAGGTCCTATAGGGAAAGTGGTTTCCACCGGCCTAAAGAAAAATCGAACCTAAGGACCGGAGCTGTCATGTTCGTTTTGATGCGTTAGCCATGTGAATAGTGAACCGAGCCGGCGGCGAGTCAAGATCAGTCGAGTTCGGCATGACCTCTCTTTACCTTGCTTGTGCAAGGGATCTGTGACGTTAGGCGTTAGGCTGGGTCATATCGTCATGGGCGACGTATCAAAGGCGTGATGACATGGTGTCATGTGAGCATGGATGTATATCGGGACGGAACATCGTGCAGGTGTAGCCGGAAATCAAGATCGAGTCAAGATTTTAGCATGACCTTTCATCGCTTTGCTTGCGCGAAAGGATCTTGAGTTCCGAGCCTTGACTCGAAAAATGGCCGGCATGGTATATGTATCAGTTTGTATGACACGGCCCAGGTAAACCAACCGAGTTACGGACGAGTGTGACTCAAGACTCAAACGTGCGGGGTTGACGCTTGGCTAGGATGGGATGTTTGGAATGATCCCGTGCGCATCCGAGAGGCCTAGGAAGACCTAACGGACTGCAAGCGAGACCACTCCGGGTTGAGGGTTGTAGTGTGCGAGTGTATCAGAGCGGCGGTGCGCGTAGCGTGCGGTGTAACCGAGGCAGCAGTGTGCGTAGTGTGCGGTGTAACCGAGGCAGCAGTGCGAGTAGTGTGCGGTCTCTAAAATTCTTTTTCTGAGTAAAACAGAAGTTTTTGAAGAATTTGACCCTCATCATCGTTTTAAAAATCTTTTGTTTTGTTTAAAAGTTTTTTTAAAACAAAAAGTCCCCAGCAGAGTCGCCAACTGAAATTACCCGGATCCGAGAGGCAGCGCGCTCGCGCCCCGGCATCTGGTCATCATTTCGTTTTGGAGGTGTCTCGCCGTTTGTTTTTGCATTTGTAGAGTCGCCACGCCGTTTTTATTACGCCCAAAACATTGAAAAAGGGCATCAGTTTAAAGATAATTTTAAACTGTTTTTGTGTGATGAGATTTTGAGTTCGGAGGTCAGATGACTCCTCGGGAAGAGAATATTAGAATCTTAGAGCTCACTCGAGTCGCCTCGTAAAAATGAGTCTTTCGGATACCCCTAATATCCTTTAAAATGTTGTGTGTGTGTGTGTGTGCTTTTAAAAATGCATGCTGTATCGGATGTCTACATTGTGTACTATGTATTGAAATAATGTAGGAAGGAAGCCTTACCAATGTTGGTTCGTATCTGTCTTCCGCTGAGGAATAGTGTTTGAGGTCGGAGTAGCGTTCCGGTATGGATCGGGATTGCTTCGGGAGATGCCGGTTGTCTGCGGACAGAGTTTCGGCGTGAGTTGAGGTTGCAGGCTGCGTTCGGGCAGAGGTTCGGCGTGCGTGGGGATCGTCGGGATCACTCGGGCAGAGGTTCGGCGTGCGTTGGAATCGTTGGCTGGATTCGGGCAGAGGTTCGGCGTGGTGTGGGATTGCCGGTTTGACTCGGAAAGAGCCGGGACACCGTGGAAAGACCAGGCAAGGCCTCGGAGTACCACGAGGGGCCTCAGAGTACCTCGAGAGTGCCTCGGGGCAGCGCGGGAGCGTTGCGGGAGCGCTCGGAGAGGCTTCGGAGCACCTGAGGAGCTCGGAAGGCCTCGGAAGGATCCGAAAGGGGCCGGGAGTGCCTCGAGAGGACTTAGAGGAAGCTTGAAGGCTTAGGGAGGAAGAGAGAAGTGAGAGGTGTGTAAAAATGAGGAGGGGAGCCCTCTATTTATAGTAAAAATTTTCGTGCAAGAAGGTCCGTACGGACCTTCTAGGTAAACAGAATCTTGGTTTTCCTCGATTTGAGGGAATATGTGATGATGGTGAATATTACGTAATTATGGTGTCCCGCTTCCAGAGAAGGTCCGATGCGGACCCGACTGAGGCTGCACAATAAGGTCCGTACGGACCAACCATGTATGGGAGTGATGATTACTTAGGGATTTGAGGGAATATTGTGGACTTTAAGGGGATTCGGTAATTATTAAAGCAAAGAGGTCCGTACGGACCATTATTGCTTTTCAATTTCTGAAAATTCCCAAAAGGTCCTTTTGTCCCTTTTTATCCCAGAAAGGCTCCTCCCTTGGTTTGGCTGGGGGTTTTGAGAGGGTTTTGAGTGCCAGAGGTCGTCGAGACTGCGTTGATGAGTCTGCGATGCTTCCCGTGTGCTTGAAAGGGGGTGATC
Source organism: Adenophora triphylla var. japonica (assembly GCA_022495995.1). Classification (NCBI taxonomy): domain Eukaryota; kingdom Viridiplantae; phylum Streptophyta; class Magnoliopsida; order Asterales; family Campanulaceae; genus Adenophora; species Adenophora triphylla. The sequence continues at coordinate 68,317 of JAFEMH010006850.1, read as the reverse complement.
CAGATTGGGGTACTTACATGGGGTCTTCTTCCCATCACATGATCTGTATAAAAGTGTTGTTTGCTATTTGCTATGATATTTATATTTCTTGACAACAAAGTTGTTGACTTTTTGGACCAACCTTACTCACTTGATAGTCAAGCTAAGGGGACAAAACGGGTTGAACCAACCTTTGACCGCGATCAAGAGGATGTGGTGGATATTGAGGATGATGAGGAGCGAGGAGAGGAAGCTCAATCTAATCCTCGCCGCGAGCAGTCCAAAGCAAGATCCCTGGCTCACGCGAAGGGGAGGGCCGTGACTCCGCGTGCTAAGAAACCAAAGATGGATGACAAGAACCCGTAATTTATCAAGTTCATGCATCAAATGTGGGAGACCCACCAAAAAACTTCCATGAAGTGTGGCCGCACTATGGATGCATTTGCAGACAAAATTGCCCAGGCACCTATTCAAAGAGGGAAGCCTCCCCAAATCGAAACATATGATGGCTCTACAAATGCCAAAGCCATATGGGGCGGTTTGAAGGGCATATGACCCTATTCTCCTCTGACGAAGCGGTCATGTGCAAGGCACTGGCCGCAACTTTCACGGGCAAGGCCCTATCTTGAATGTTGGCCCTTAAGCCCAAATCCATAAGAACTTACAACCAATTCAGGCATATCTTCCTGAATTCATTTGCTGGAGCAGGAGAGACCGTGCGGCTAAAACAGACCTGGTCAGAATAAAACAGGCGGGGACGGAGACTACAAAATCCTACATCACTCGATTCAGAAAGATGACCGAGCAGATCGTAGACTTGTCCGAAGGTGACATCCGGCTCTGCTTTGAAGGCGGTCTCACCTCCAATTTCCTGAAAATGAACTTTGCCTCCAATCGGCCTAAAAGCGTGGAGGAAATGTATGAGCGGGCTTCTGCCATTGCCTCGGCCGAGGAGCCAAACGAGATCGCTGCCCGCAGATCGGCCAAAGAAGAATTAGTCAGGTTCAGGAGACAGGGGAGGGATCTGGCCGCGCTAGTAATCAAGGAAATAACAGAAAGCGCGGTACAGACAAACTCAGAAAACTGACGGAAGAAACAGTTTTCACCCCCTAAACTCATTGCGGGCAGCTATTCTGAAAACCATGGTGATTCCCCCTCCTCCTCCGATGGGCAGAAAGCCAAACGAGAGGAGTAGAGAAAAATTCTGTGAATATCACAATGACTACGGTCATAGCACGAAGGATTGCTTCCAGCTGAAGAAAATCATTCAGCAGAAGATTAACAATGGGGACTTGGCCAAGTGGGTACAGGGCCAAAATGCCAATGATAATACGGTCAACACCCAGCGGGCACGAGCTCCACGTGTCCCTGAGAGGAGGGAGAGAGATAATAACAACGAGGATGAGCTAGATACGTTTGACATCAACTTTATTGGGGTAGAAGATCCCTCCAACAAACAACTCTCCCTCCAGATCAAGACCCTGGAAAAGGTCTTCTTGATTCCCCCCATGGCTCCGGAAGAAGAACAAGAATTTGGGTTTAAAAGAAGTGAACTTGCCTCAACCCTTTTTCATTCTACTCAGCCCCTTACCATCCGCATGAGAATTGCCCGAGCAAATATTGGCCGAGTCTTGATTGATACGGGTGCAGCCAGAGACATCCTCTACTACACACCCTAGTAGGGATGAAAATGACCGAGGCCCACCTGACTTCTTACGCCGGTCTGCTTGAGGGGTTCACAAATCATGCCGTCAAGGTAAAGGGGACGATAGAGTTCAAAGTAACTATTAGGGAAAATCCCCTGCAGAAGACAGCCAAAATCACATTCATGGTGGTTGATCTTCCCTCCCAATACAATGCTATACTAGGCGTGACCGCACAGGCCGCATTGGGAATAGTTGCTTCGGTTCCCCATCAAAGAATCAAATTTAACACTCTGGGCAGGGTTGCTACCATGAAGAACCAGCCCGAGAGGTTCCTCCAGACATTGGAGGAGAAAAGAAAAGCAGAGAAAGGCCAGACCTCCTGCCCGCAAGAAAAGGGTGAGGATAAACAAGGCAAAGGCAAAGGAAAGGAAACAAGCCCGCTGCTCGCGCTCATTGGCATGCTTTCTTTTCATTCCACAAAAGTTGAGCTCTAGAAGAGCTGAAGAGCAAAAAGGTTGGCTCCCGTAGAAGGGAGGTATATTGATCGAGGAATTCTGGGAGAAATAGATCGAGAGGTTATATACTCCATGGTCGCACTCCCAGAGGCAAGAGCCAACCCCCCAGCAATCGTGATAGACTCCCTCCATAACCGTGAAATCAGCGACCTCAGGCCCAACGATGAGCTCGAGGAAGTGGTGATCAACTCCCACTATCCCGAGCAAACAGTTAAGGTCGGGCTAGAATTCACCCGGAGGAGAGGAGAATCTTGATAGAATTCCTCCGAAATAACTGTGATGTGTTCGCATGGAGAGTGGAAGACATGCAGGGAATCAGCGAGGACGTGATCCTCCATAAAATAAATGATGATTCCACTTTCAAACGAATACATCAGAAATCGAGGTATTTCTCTCCGGATAAAGAAATAGCAATCAAGGAAGAGCTTGAGAAGCTGCTTAAATCAGGGATAATCGAAGAGAAATCTTACCCAAAGTGGCTGGCAAATGTGTTCATGGTAAAAAAGGCCAATGATAAATGGAGGACGTGTGTTGATTTTACTGATCTCAACAAAGTATGCCCCAAAGATTGCTTCCCTCTCCCTCGCATTGACTGCTTGTTAGATTCGATATCCGGGCACAGAGTTTTAAGCTTCATAGATGCATACTCCGGCTATCACCAAATCAAAATGGCTCCCGAAGACGTCCCCTCAGTAGCCATCGCTGAGGGCAAGACGTACTGCTACACAATGATGCCCTTTGGGCTGAAAAATGCAGGAGCCACCTACCAACGGATGGTTAACATTGTATTTAAAGACCAATTGGGCAGAAATCTGGAGGCTTATATTGATGACATGGTCATAAAGACAAGAGAAAACTCCCACGAGCTTGACATGGAGGAAACTTTCACCAACTTGCGCTGCAACAACATGAAACCAAACCCCCTTAAATGTGCATTTGGGGTCAAAGCGGGCAAGTTTCTCGGATTCATGGTCAACCAGCGAGGAATTGAAGCTAACCCTGAAAAAATTCAAGCGCTGTTAGACCTGAGGCCTCCTGCATGCGTGAAATACGTGCAAAAACTCAACGGGCGAATCGCCGCCCTTGGTCGTTTCATTTCGCGGTTTGCAGAGAGATGCCTCCCCTTCTTCAAAACTCTAAAAGGGGGGAAGAAAGCTGACGAGTTCGCGTGAAACCAGGACTGCGATAAGATTTTGAAGAAGTCAAGAAACACCTCGGGCAGCCCCCTCTACTCAGCAGCCCGATGCCCGGGGAAGAGCTTTTTCTATTTTTAGCGATTCTTGATACGCGTAGGTGCATTTGTTCTTGTAAGGGAGGAAAATAACTCCCCAAAACCATTTTATTATGTATCTAAGGCACTGTCCGCTGTAGAAGGGCGTTATCTTAATATAGAAAAATTAGCTTACGCCTTGCTTGTATCTGCTCGAAAATTGCGAGCTTACTTTTCTGCACACCCTATAACTGTACTCACTGAGGCCCCGCTTAGAAAGGTTTTACATAAACCAGAGTCCTCGGGCAGGATGTTAGCATGGTCTATAGAGCTCACCGAGTTCCAGAATCACAGGAAGCCCAAGAGAGCTCAGAAGCAAGAATTGTACTCCCAAAGAGCGTCCAGAAGAAGTTTGGACTTTATTCGTGGACGGATCTGCGAGCAAGTTAGTAAGCAGAGAGGGCATACTCTTGATCGTGCCCAGCGGGGAGAAATTTAAAAGAGCCTTGAGATTCAAGTTCGAAGCATCAAGCAATCAGGCTGAGTATGAAGCGATTATAACAGGCATGGAATTGGCCAGAGACTTGGGAGTTCAAAATAATTAGATAAGTAGTGACTCTCAGCTTATAGTAAACTAAATCAAGGGGGAATATGACACGATCAACCCAGTACTAGCCAAGTATTGCGGTCTAGCCAAATCCCTTCTCAAAAGCTTCATATACTATGAGCTGAATCAAGTAATGAGAGAGGACAACACTGAAGCAGACCTCCTCTCCAGAATCACCGATCAGGAAGTCAAAGACTTAGATGCGGACTGCCAAATAGAGTTCGGAGAAGCACCTGCTATAGATCGGATTCAAATAAACAATATTGAGGATCAGGAAAGGGATTGGGTAGATGAAATCAGAGATTACATTGAAAAGGAAACCCTCCCCGAGGATCAAGCGAAGGCTAGGCTCATTCAAAAGGTGTCCGCGAAATACACGATCTTAGATACAATCTTATACCGGCGATCATACACCAAGCCTTTTCTGAGATGCGTCAAAACTCATATGGTCACCAATCTACTCTACGAAGTTCATGAAGGAGTTTGTGGCGGTCACCCGGGTGCTCGCACACTCGTGGACAAGATCAAATTCCAAGGGTTTTATTGGCCAACAATGATAAAAGATGTCGAAGCATACGTCAAAAAATGTGATAAGTGCCAGCGGTTTGCGGACATTCCTAGACTCCCATCAACAGAGCAGACTTTGGTTATACCATCGTGGCCATTTGTTACAAGGGGGATTGATCTAATAGGACCGTTCCCGACTGCGCGAGGAAGTATTAAGTATGTAGTAGTCGCAGTGAATTATTTTACAAAGTGGACAGAAGCAAAAGCTTTAGCCACCATCTCCGAGGAGAATGTTATCAATTTTGTCCATGATCATATCTGATGCATATTTGGGGTTCCAAGAGCAATAGTCTCGGACAACGGCACTCAGTTCGCTGCAAAATTCATAGCTAAATGTGAGAGAATGAGAGTTCAACATCGCCAGTCCGCAGTAGCTTACCCCCAAGGAAACGGTCAAGCTGAGGACGCGAACAAGTTAGTCCTCTTCGCCCTTAAGAAAAATTTGGAAGTACGAGGAGGAAGATGGCTGGACGAGCTCCAGACCGCGTTATGGGTTATCCGCACCACAATCAGAAATTCAACAGGAGAAACCCCTTTTTCACTCACGTATGGATCATGGGCAGTTGCCCTTGTAGAAGTAGCCTTACCCTCGTACAAAGTCACATACTTCGATGAGTCTCAAAATGAGGCAAACAAAAGGTATGACTTGGACGATCTCGAAGAAAAGAGAATGCGGGTAAGTGAAAAAATGGTGAACTACAAATAGAAAGCCAAGAGGCATCATGATAAGAGAGTAAACAAGAGAAGTTTTTCAGTTGGAGATTGGGTGCTAAGAAATGTTGAAGTACAAGGGACCCAAACTGGCTTCCACAAGCTCTCCCCGAAATGGGAAGTTCCGTACGAGGTTACCCAAATAATCAAAGAGGGTACCTACAAATTGCGGACAAGAGAAGGAAAAGACCTCAAAAATGCTTGGAATAGCGATCACCTTAGAAAGTATTATTTTTAAAATCATTGTATTGTAGAAGGATGATAGAGGCAACAAATATATAAATAGCAAGGCATTATTTGCAAAAAATTATGGTAAGAACTGTTGTAGCAAAACTCATGGATTGGAGAGGGTTAAAACCCAAAAATTGTACCAATCCATAGTTATTCCCACAAGCCTAGATGACAAAGGTGGTTGCCCGCAAGCGGATGCCAGTAGATTCAAGGGCCAAAATATGAGCCCCTACCTGCTGATGCGCAAAGATCCTTTAAGATCGCACGCCTATATGTGTACAAAGGCCATCAAGCCCGTACACGATCGCGGATAAGACTCTCAGTCCTGTTCGCGTGAACCACCACAAATAAGTGGATATAGATGCACATAGGGACAAAGGCCAAAACAAGTGCCCGGACCCATGAAATGCGCGTAGGCCTCATTGGCTGTTGATCGCACGCCTATATGTGCAAAGGCTAACATATAAGCCCGTACATCACCACAAGACTCCAAAGAGTCAAACCGCGTGAACTACCAATAGTGGATACAAATGCCGGTAGGTTCAAGGGCCAATATGCCCCTACCTACTGTTGCGTGGACTATAGCCTTACGGCCATAATCTGCATGCCCAAATGAAAGTAGCTTGCCTTGGCTCTTTCGAATTACACCACATATTTTTTAATCTAAATAAGTGTAAGTGGAGGGGAGTGATCAAAGAAGTTTTTAAAAGCCAAATAGACGAAATGGGGTCAAGACCTCAAGATTGTCCAAGGCCACAACAAACACGATCATAGGGAAAATGACAGACTCTCATGAAAAACTCAAGAAGTTTTAAATAAAGAGTTATCAACTCGTAAATGCGGTCAGTAGGCATTACCATGCTCGCGACCGTGGCATTGAGTAAAAAATAGTTATTCCAAAGTCCAAACAAAGCTGAAAAAAGGAAAAGAAAGAATACAAGCTTAGCTAAAGCATTGATAGTAAGTATTAAAAGTATTCATAAATTGCTAAAACTTGGAACAGCCTAAATAAGACGAGAATAATTCAAATTTGCTTTCTGATTAAATAGAGTCAAAAGATCTACAAGATCCTAAAAATCTAGTACAAAAGCAAAGAACAAGAGTAAGTTAAAAATACTTCTATTAATAGGTTCAATGATTTACAGTCCTAAAAATCTATTACAAAAGAAGAAAAGAAAAATCCTAAGCTATAGGCTCAGCAGCCTTGGGATTCGTGGAGGCTTCGAAAGCAGGAGTTGGAGAAGGCTGAGTTTCCGTTGGTTCAGAAACCAGAGTAGTTGAGGGTTCAGTCGGAGCTGGAGCAGGAGCTGACCGCGGTCCAAATAAATCACTGACTGCAGGCCCGTTGGGAAACAAGCGAGCAACAACGTCATCATATGATAGCTTCTCCGTTCCAAACCTCATCCTATCCATTTTATCCAGGAGGCTTGGAACGGTGACCGCGACCACAGGAGGAAGTGAGGAGGCCGCTGCAAGCTCCAAACCATCTAGTTCATCCCCAGCCAGAGGGACCAATGCATGCCCGGGCAGGCAATGAGCATCAGTGGCGACCAATGAGCCTATTAAGGCCAACTGTTCCACTGTGAACTTTCCCATAGCAGCAAAGTTCCATAGCTGCGTCTGGCAGCCCCGCTCGTACTGAACAACAACTTCAACCGATATCTCATCCTGATACTCCTCTGACTTACTAAACTCCTCAACTGCCTCCTTGCGGGCAGCGGACAGCTGGGCCTCCTTTTCAAGTTCAAACTGCCTTAGAGGAAGTAGTTGCTCAGAGAGCTTGTCCGCCTATTCCTCCAAGGTCAGAATTGACTTTTTGGCAGCCTCCAGTTTATCTAGCAGCTCCGCATTACTCTTTACGAGATCCTCCTTCTGCCCGCGGAGCTCATCCCGCGCCGCCTTGGCCTTGACCAAAGCCCTGTCAGACACGTCAAGCCGATCTATGAAGCCCTTCAAATCTGCTTCCTTCTCGGTCAGTGACTCAGTCAGTCTTCACCCTTACCTCTGCCTTCATCAAGGCCTTGGATTTCTCCGCCAAAATTTTGGTCTGATTTGAGTAAGCAGTGGCCTGCTCGTCAGAGATTTCTCTTAGGCGCATGACCTTGTTGCTCAGCTGCAAGAGATAGTTCTGATCAGTAACCTGTCTGGAAAGAGAAAATAAAAAGACAAAGAGACAGCCTAAGTTTACCTCAGTGACCGAAAGGCCAATGTCACCCATAAGGGCGGATGCATTCTCCTTAGCTACAACGTTCTTGTAGAAGTCGGGAGAGTAAATCCGGCTAAGGAGATCGAGCCCTACAACAGATTGTATATCTCTACGGGCATAGATATCCAACCCTTTGATGGCAGCCCCGTCCTCGAGCTTGCTCTTCATGCCCCACATAGCCTCACATGTGTGAAGGGGCAGAAGTGGATAGGAGAGAGCACAGATTGTGCCTCCTCTATCTGGGGGAGAGGACGTCGGAGCAGGGAAAGTGGAGTCTTGGGCATGTGTGTCATCCCCCTTATGAGTCTTCTGTTGTTTCTCCTTGGCCGCCACCTCAGTATCAGAGGCAACCCTCTTCCTGGACTGATCGGTTTGACCAGTGGGAATGGTGCAATCAGCCGGACTGGAACCGCGAGCAGTGGAAGCTGGTGGAGGTCCTTTGGGAGGTGGAGGCAAATACTTTGTTGTAGGAATTCCCTTCACTCCGGACAAAACAGCTCCGGATGATCTGTCAGCAACGGGCAGGAAAACGCCCGGGGCAGCAACTTTACCCAAGGCCGCCTGCATGGCCGCTGCCTCTTTCTCCTCTTGGGCTAATTTCTTGGCCTTCATTTGGGTAGCGTTAAGTCTGGCCATTTCAACTATATTCAGCTGGATCTACTCTGAAAGAAAAAAGAGTTGATTAAAAAGAAGTTTGAAAAGTCAGAAGCAATTAAGCAGTTTATCAAAGACAGAAAAGAGACCAATCCACTCCGGAGGTTCACATTTCGCGCCCATCATGCAAGTCTGCCTCAAAATCATAAAACTCATGAACCCTCCAATCGGGATCACTGAGTTGCGACCCATTGGTCACTCTAGGAGCATAGTAGCTACCCTCCCTTCGAGGGGCCACCCCTGAGTAGATCAGCAAAGGCTCACTATTAACGATGGCTCTCACATCAAAGACCGGCCGCTCTTTCTCGGTCACGAATTGGGCTAGGTAGAGAGCAAAGGAAACTTGTAGGTCTTCAGATGCATCCGGGTTAGGATAAGCGCTAGCAGCAACCCAGTCAGGAACATGATTCGCCTGTTTAGAGAAGGACCACCCAAACCTAGACTCTATGACCAGGACGTGCTTCTGGTTCCACTGGTCAAATTTATTTGTGGGGGAAGAGAGGTCCAGACATAATTGTTCTTGGCTTTCAGGCCCAAGTTACCATTGGTTATTTGGTTTTGATAGAGGCGTATAGCCTAGAAAGGGAAGGTTCAAAACCCAAAACCCTACAGACCGCAATAAAGGAGACTAGGGCTCTAACGACATTGGGAGTCAGGTTCATGTGAGACAACGGTTGAAATTGAGAAACCTGTTGATAAAAGGGTCAAGAGGAAGCCTCAATCCGTTCTCAAACTGGACCCCTTAGAAAATACAGGCCCTATTGTCCTCGCGGACGTCAGCCACCGTCTCCGGTCTCAGTTTTCCTTTCTTTGTCTCCACTTCAAGAAGAGGGCGGACATGAAAGCAGTTAGGGTCAACGGCATAGGTAGTATAAATCTCAGACTCCCAGTCAGTAGGGGCCACCTCCTTAGCTTTCCTCCTCAGGATCCTCCTCGAAGGTATCAACGATCTCCGTTGCCTTATTGGATATACCCGTAGCCATGCGGTCTCCCTTCTCGCCGTCATCTACAACAGTCTCCGTGCCCGCAGAGCCAAAGAGACCATTAGATGACCCCCTTGAGGCCTCCTCTCCACCTCCGGCCACCTCCATATCATCACCGTCATCCTCACTACTCTCCAGGTTCACCACGGGCACTTCAGGGGCCGCTGTTAGAGCTTCAGGGTAAACAGTGTTAGGGGGTTCCACATCTAGGGGAGTACTCCAATCCTCTGCGGCTAAACAAGAATCTTTATTCATCTGATTAAGGTCCATTAAGGGAACTTTCTCCCTGTAGGTTATCACTCTAGGGTTGTGAAACGCTCTCCTCACCAGTTCAATGGCGTTCAAAGCCTGATCTCTCTCTCGGGGAAACCTGCACAGAACCCCCATTACAAAATTTCTCAATCTATTGGTATCCCCCAACACCACTATATCACCGTTCACAATTAATTTTTTCTTGGCCTCCCACAACCGGGGTGGGACAAAAGGCCCCCATTGGTACTTCTCACAGAAATAATGGAAGGACCCCAAGGACAGCCTGATCCACCCATGAGCAACCTTCCTATAGATATCCCCTGACTGTTTACAAACATCGAAGGTATCCGGAGTGCTTCCATCCCCTAATTCTAACGGACGGGACCAAAAGTACGGCTCGTCATCAAAACACAGAAATAGAAATAGAGATGAAGAAGAAATTAAGAACAAAATTACTTACGGAAGAAGATTGGAAGGGAGAAAATGCTAAGCAAGGATAGCAACAAATTTTCTCTCTCTAAGCAATTTGAAGGCTGGAAGGTGATAAAAGGGTTTGAGGTTTCAAGGGTTTGGTATTTATAGGCCTACCAATACGGGTTAATCCGTATTAATTAGCCCACAAACCTTTCCCCTCGAACCACGAACTGGCGCCAACATTTGGAAATTCGAAAATTCACCGGTTGGCATTTATGGCGCCTCTTGGATGATTGACACGTACCCTCCGTACCTGACACGCGCTGTCGCTTCACCTGCCAAGGGGCCCACCTGTTTAACCGGGAAGTAGGGCAATAAAGCTTCTACAAGCTTCCTCACGTGCCTCTCACGTGCACCTATTTGCACAGGAGGCAGAGCAAAATCGGTGAAAAAACACCAACACTGGTGCCCGCCTAAGCGCGATCCGATAAAACCGAGCTTAGCAAGTAGCTCCTCGCTCAGACCATAAATAATCACTCACTTGGAGCTAGGGGCCACTGATGAGCCCAGACCAGCTAGACCGGGCCCAAGCTCGGTCTGGTCCAAAGGCCAAGTATGACGTGGCATACCCTAGATCGCTAGAGTCAAGACCACGGACAGATAGGCCCTTCAGGTCAAGACCACGTACCTCTCCTACCGTCCCAGTCAAGACCGCGGACAGCTAGACCATCAGCAAGGTGACCGCGGACATTGTGACCGCTCCATTCGTGCCCGCGTCAATATCATTGAGCGCGCCCAAGATGGTGACCGCGGTCTCATACCAGACTCCCGGTTAAAGCCAAAGCTTACGCAACAAGGTTCCTATACATGCACTGACACATTAGGCCGACTTATTTCCATCACATTGAATGCGGCTCAGTCAGGCGCCTACTATTGCCATTAATGCGCCGCGCCAACTCTCCTAAATACACGGCTCCTGTCCCTATCAGCGACATCCCCTCTGACAGAGAATCTTCCTTTACTGGCAGAGCCAATCCGATGCGGACACGTGTAGGCGGTCAAAGACTAAGATGCCCCTTAGGGATGACCTCATGGCTTACCTCAACAAGCACCTCTCCATCACCTATAAATAGAAGACCTTTGTCCCCTTGAACAAGGTCAGTGTTCTAAAAATCGGGCTAGGCGGCCGCCTAGGCAGGGCCTAGGCGCTAGGCGGGGCCCAGGCGCCGCGACTTTTCTCTAGGCGGTCAATTAGGCGTTAGGCGGTCCTAGGCGGTCCTAGGCGTTCTAGGCGGTCTAGGTGGACCAGGCGATCTGGGCGGATTTAGGCGGGCCTAGGCGGATTTAGGCGGGCCTAGGCGGTCTAAGTAATATTTTTTTTATTTATTTTTAATTTTTTTTAATTTTTTTTTAATTTTTTAATTTTTTTTACCCTTAAATGACGTCGTTTTATAAGGATTGAAAATGAAAACAAATAACACATGGTTGAATTTGACTTAACCTTAGTTTATGTTGTGGATGATGTAATACATTTATAATTTTCATATGCTCTATAACCTTGTGTCAAAATTCTCGGCCCCGCCTATGGAATATATATTTGAATTTGTCACTATGTATTATGTATGGACAGAAACTATGAAATATATATAAAAATGTGTGTAAATTCGTGACCCCGTCTAGGCCCCGCCTCGGCCCCGCCTAGGCGCTCTAGGCGCTAGGCCTGGCCTCGCCGCCTAGGAGTCGCCTAGCGATTTTTAGAACCTTGAACAAGGTACGTGCAAAATTGACATTGTAAGTCATTGTCTAAACCCTAAACACAAACAAACACTCAAGACATTCAAAGTCTTATTCTCAGGTTATCTTATCTCCTAGATATCTTAGTCTTACACCCGAGAGCCTGAGTTGGATTAACATCCGGCTTTGACCATAACGGTGCTCATTTCTGTGTTGTGATCATAGGTACCACTCCAAATAAATATCCTGCCAGATATCCTACCAACCATTCAGACCCCAAAACCTGTGGCGTCCTCAGGAAGTATATACTTTTACCCCTTTTAATATCCCAATAAAAAAAACATTTTCCTAAAATGCACTTCATTTGTTTCATTTTAAACTTCAAAAATTTCCCAAAAGGACGTCCCATTTTAAACTTAAAAATCTTAAAATGAAAAATTAGAATACTTCTAAACTTAAAAAATCCTAAAATGAAAAATTATAATACTTTTTTATTCAACGGGGCACATGTAATAGTCACAACAATTATTCACTAATTATTCTTTTACCCACTTTTTATCTCATACCCACTTTCTATATTTTATACTCCCTACGTCCGATTTGAAATTGCAAAAAACCGTCATACATGCAAATTAAAAAGGAGTATATAATATTAAGGTATTGCGAGTGTGTACAATGGGATATGAGAGAATGATGATGGCCAAACGGGCCGGCCCGTCCCGGCCCGGTCCGTACGGACCAACCCGCGAGCGAGACAGGTTGAAGCCCGTTAGCCCGTGTGATGAAACGGGCCTAAACCCGACCCGTCCCGTCCCAGAATTGATGTCCAAGCCCGACCGTTTGACTCGGATCTGAAGATTTACGGGCCAAACAGGTTTTCCTTTTTTAAAAAAAAAATCTGAAAAAATATGGAAAAAATAAAATGTAATTTAGTATTTAATAAGCTATTTATTTAAATATAAAATCACTTAGACATAAGAAAATTAGTTGTTTTATATATAAAAAAAGATAGAAAAAAAACAAAACAAATGAAGTATATAAAAGAAAATTTATGTTTTAAATTTTTTACTGACTGGGAAATAATAATTTAGACTTTTTTTATTATTGATATTTTTTACAAATAGGTATATAAAAAAAAGATAAAAAAAAACTAAAAAATGAAAGTATATAAAATAATAGAGGGATGGACTACCCATTATTTATTTTTATTTTTTATTAATTTTTGATTGACTAGAAAATAATATTTTAGACTTTTTTTATTACTGATATATTTTACAAATAGGTATATAAAAAAGATTAAAAAAAAAAACTAAACAAATGAATGTATATAAAATAGAAGAGGGACGGACGACCCTTTATTTATTTTTATTAATTTCTTATTGACTAGAAAATACTATTTTAGACTTTTTTTATTACTGATATTTTTTACAAAAAGGCATATAAAAAAATATAAAAAAAACTAAACAATTTAAAGTATATAAAAGAAAAGAGGGACAGACTATCCTTTATTTATTTTATTTTTATTAATTTTTTATTGACTAAAAAAATAATATTTTAGAATTTTTTTAGTTACTGATATTTTTTACAAAAAGGTATATAAAAAAAGATAGAAAAAAACTAAACAATTTAAAGTATATAAAAGAAAAGACGAACATACTATCCTTTATTTATTTTTATTTTTTATTCACTAGGAAATAATATTTTAGACTTTTTTTATTACTGATATTTTTTACAAATAGGTATATAAAAAAAGATTGAAAAAAAACTAAACAAATGAAAGTATATAAAATAAAAGAGGGACGGACTACCCTTTATTTATTTCTATTTTTTATTAATTTTTTATTAACTAGGAAATAATATTTTAGACTTTTTTTATTACCGATATTTTTTACAAAAAGGTATAGAAAAAAACTAAACAATTTAAAGTATATAAAAGAAAAGAGGGACGGACTATCTTTTATTTATTTTTATTTTTTAGACATTTATACAAATAGGTCTGTGCGAACCTTATTACAACGGGCCAAGCGGATAACGGGCCACGAGCTGGACGGACGCGAGCCAAACGACGGCGGGTCACGGGTCGGGCGGGCCGCCCACGGGTCACGACCCAAAATGGCCATCTCCATTTTGTTTGATGTTAAAATAGCGTTAGGGAGTAAATGTTTTAATTCCTTTTTATTCAATTTCAATGAGACTCACTTGTATATTCACAATAATTTTTCATTTACTATTACCTACCCATTTTCTCTCTCAAATCTCACTTTTTATATTTAGAACACTTATAATTTTTCTTATTCCCCATATCAAAAACAAAAGTGTTATTTTTAGTAGGATGAAGCCATTCCATAATGAGTACAAATATCTTTTCTTGGGTGTGCTATCGATAAGTTACATTATCAAAATGAAAAGCTTTATAATAATTATTTATTCAATTAGACCCAATTTTCATACTCACACAACAACTATATAATTACAATTTTCTACCCCACTTTCTCTTTCATCATCTGTTATTATCCAACTTAATTTTCTATTTCAATTGTAGAAATTCATCAAAATATAGTTCAACGATCAAATTCAAATATGGTCCATAATTGAGTAATTTTTGATGCATTTTTGCCTAGAATAAATAAGGTAGAAACTTTTATATTTACTATTCCTTGGTGATTATAAGTTATTAATTTATCATTTTACTTTTGATATTTAATTTAAGATTTTATGTTAAAAATTAAGCTATAATATTTGCGAAAAACTCACAAAAAACGCGTTTTTTGTTAAGCTTAACAAAAAACGTGTTTTCCCGTTATAACACACATAACACACACGGCTCTCTCTCTTTCTCTCTCTATCCGGTCTCTCTCTCTCTCTATACGCAAAAGCCTCACTGCGTCTTCTTTCACAGGGGAACAACTCCTTCCATTGCCGGCCCAAGCTCCTCCCTATCTCACCTCACCGGTCTTCATCAATTGCAATCACCGGCGACCTCCAACTCTCCTTCAATCGCAATCGCCGTCTGCGTCTTCTTCGTCAATTGCAATTACCGGCGACCTCCAACTCTCCTTCAATCGCAATCGCCGTCTGCGTCTTCTTCGTCAATTGCAATCACCGGCGACCTCCAACTCTCCTTCAATCGCAATCGCCGTCTTCTCCTTCTCCGTGACACCAATCCTCCTTCACCGGCGACCTCCCTAACCAAGCTACCTCAATCTCAACCTAACTTCTCCCTTCTTCTCCGACCCAATTCGTGGTGATGGAAGGACCAATATTATCAGTGCAGGTGATTGGCTTGGCCGTTGATTTTGAATGCCAGTTTGGGTAGAATTGAATGCCAGTTTGGGTGAAATTGAATGCCAGTTTACTTGATTTTTAATTTTGGTTCATATTTTTTTTGAGTGCCAGTACATGTGCCAGTTTCGGTGTAAAATAATGCCCGTTTTTGTTTTTTTGAGTGCCAATTCATGTATTTTGAAGTGCCAGTTCTTGTGTTTTGAAAGCCGGTTTGATTTTGAAGTGCCGGTTCTTGTATTTTGAATGCCGGTTGGGTAGAAATTGAATGCCGGTTTGAGTTTGGGTAGAAATTGAATGCCGAGTTTAATTAATTTTTAATGTCGGTTCATATTTTTGAGTGTCGGTACATGTTATTTTGGGTGCCAGTTGGTGATTAATCAAGTGCCCGTTAGTGTATAATCAAGTGCCCGTTGGTGTATATTTGAGTGCCCGTTAGTGTATAAATAAGTGCCCGTTAGTGTATAATCAAATGCCAGTCCATGTATTTTTGAATGCCAGTGCTTGTATTTTTGAGAGCCAGCAAAAATATTAGTGTAACAAAGTGCCAGTGTTAGTGTAACAGAGTGCCAGTGTGAAGAGTGCCAGTTCATGTATTTAAAAGTGCTCGTGTAAAAAGTGCCAGTTTCAGTTTAACAAAGTGCCAGTACCAGTTCACACTGGCACTTTGTTAAACTGCGGCACTTTTTACTCGCACTTTGTTACATATGAACCGGCACTTTGTCAATGCAGCGGTTTATTAAACACGCACTGGCATAAACGGGGGAACCATTAATTACGAAAATGCCACCGTTTATTTTGAACATGGTTGCCAGTAATTACAAAATTGCCACCGTTTATTTTGAAAACACGTTTTTCCTTAGCTTAAGAAAAAACTAGTTTTTTATAAGACCAACTCATAATATTTTAAGAAATATCCGATTCAATTATTTTCTAAAATATTATGAAAAAATTGAAGTATAAATAAAATTAATAAGCTAAGAAGTTACAAAATTAACAAGTGAATTTTCAAATATGAATTATTTATATGAAATGAAAAGAACTTTTTTATTGATAAGATAAATTTCCTCTTTGTTTATTGATCAACTTTATTGATTTTTAACTATAAACTTTTTAACTAAATTTAATTATTTGCGTGTGTAATTTTAAAATCTAATAATGTCTTTTTCGGATTCATGTCATGATAATGTGACAAAATTTTTACGCTGGCTGTCACATAATAATGTCTTTTCAAATCTAAAATAATACTGCCATTTTTTAGAAATTTATAAAAGTAAATTTTATTTAATTACTTGTTAGTCTAAATTAAATTAAATTAAAAATAAATTAAAGTATAAAATAACGGGTTGGGTGTAATATATATACACAATAATAGATAGATGATTACCATAGTTGAGACAGGGATGACTTTCTATCTTGCCCAAAATAAAATTCGAAATATGTAGTCCATAATTTACGATATTTGTTTTACCCTACCATACGTTTGAGCTTTTATTTAACTAGTATGCCACCCGTGCGTTAAAACGCACGACAAAACGCTTTTTTCATAAAGTAACCCAACCAAAAAAGTTCATATTTTAATGAACTTACATGTAATTTTGCTATGAATGAATATATAAGTAAACCACCATTGGTGAATCAATTTTCATAACCATTGATCCAATCTACCAAAAGTGAGCACCATAATCTCAAATGTGCATACATATGTCCATCATCATCCTAGCTCAATGCAGCTTCTCCAAGAGATACGAGTGACGAGTTGCATGATAAGAACGGTGCAGAATTCCATGAAGAGCAATTGAGCGCTACTAACTCTTTGCAGCTCTAAGTACATACCTTCAAATCTCCGAGCTCGGTGCCTAAATAGTTGTTTGCCTTGTTTCCATGGATGCCGGCAGGGATCTGCTTCAAAGCCTCTCGCCGGGGGAGAAACAGCGGTAGGCTTTGGTGGAGGCTCATTTCTAGCAACCTGCAGTTTTTCTTGGCGAAGCTTCAGACATTGCTTGTGGAGACAGGGGGTCGCGCTTTGGCTTTGGGGCTTCTCCACTTCCGAAAAGGTAGTCAAGAGAACTCTATCCTCCACCACCGCCGACTCCACGACCCATTATCACCGATTTTAAGTCTTGAATAGAATCTCCTGACCACTGATCCAAATTGCCATAATGAAATAAACAAACATAAGCTTAATGTGAGGTGATGCTTCCACAAAACTTCAGCATGTACATCAACGGTGATAAAAGGCACATACTAATCACTTTAACTTTTACTACTACCTCCGTTCCTAAATGAATGTCCAATTTTCATTTAGGGGACACCATGTAAATGTTAACTCGTGTGAATAGGGGAGGGCTGTCCCCGAGATGATTGGTTCCATGGATTTGAGCCTCCAATGTATAAGTTAAAGCAATGAGCTTAAGATCAACATCTCGAGAGTGTACGTAGATCTCCAGTTGCTTTCGCAAAGCTAATAACTTTTGGCAAGCCATAAAATGATTCGAATTCTAAGTAACAATCCGAATGAGTATACGGGTAAATTCATAACCTTACCACTACAGTTCCAAGAATTAGAATTCAGTGGAGAAAGAAAGCGAAAAAACTAATGTCTGATGCAGTAATCTATAAAATGAACACTACTACCTTCAACTTTAAAACTCAGATATCCGGAAATCAGAAAAGGAAAAGAGTAGCTAGTGGCTACATTAGAAACTATTAAGCAAAACCATACACCTATTTGTTTGAGCAAATACTAGGAAACATAGGCACTAGGAACAATAAGAGATTCCAATATTTTTCTAACAATGTTAATAAATAAAAATAAAACTATGATCCTCATATAGAAGTTACACATATTACAATGTTAAGTAATATTTGCAAACTGACTTTTCTTCTGCCGCAGTAAATTACAGTATAAACTATAGTATAACTTTTCTTAGATTAGACTTCAATTGAAACATGATTGTAAAGCGAGCCCTTATAAATTAGTTACACTTCTTCAGTTTTCCTTACTTTATTAAGGAGCAGGAATGCATTTTAACATTGCTTTACAGATATTGAAGTATCTGTAAAGCAAACACTCCTTCAGCAACCCACACATGCCATAAAAGTACAGCAAATTTGCCATCAACTGCACATAAATCACAGCTCAAGTAAAAATGTGGCAGTTCCAAAAATCTGCATATGGGGAGTGGCAAGGGAGAAAAAAACTATTTCAAAGAAAGTTAAAATTATAAAAATTATACATAAAGATAAAATAATAATTGTTAAGAATGATTTTCATAATAATTGTTAAGACAAAGTTATTATCCGGTTATGACGGATCAGTTTGATACACAACTGCTCTCCCAAATTAATCCCATAAGGACTATATGCATAAACTCACATGTTTAGCCATTCCAAAATCTGCCAACTTGACACGGCCATTTGGGTCCATAAGGATATTTGCCCCTTTAATATCCCCCTGGACAACATAAAACAAACATCAAATAGTTGTTCCATGTTTATATTTTACAAAAATACTAAACTATCTAGATCATAAGCTACCAACACTACTTTTTTTCTTTTGCTTAAAAAACTGTAAAAACTTCCCCTATTTTACTTTCCTGCAAAACACGTATATAACTCACCTGTGGATAGAGTATTTTTTTGCATGTAGAAATGCAAGTCCCGACAAGATTTGTTTAGTATAACTACGAATTGCTGATTCACCAAATTGCCCGTAGTCCTGAAGAAGCAGCTTATAGATGGAAACCCCAGAAAAGACGTACTCCAAATAAATATAAAGTTTGTCATCAACCTGATCAATAGCCATACATTCAGAATTTACAAAATGATTGCAGGAACTGTCAAAGTGCATATACATATATAAATACCAAGGAAAATATATGCAGATTTTTTTACTTCTTTTGTTCCTTTTTCCTATGAATATGTGTAACAGGGGTGGAGGGGGGGGGGGGTAAATGAGGGTATGCTACTTAGTACTTAAGTCTTACAAAATAGGTACAATTCCGTCTCAATTCCAAAATATTGCACAATATTTGGATGGTGTAAATGGCTCACCAAAGCAATTTCTGCCACGTAACGTAAAACATAAAAACTTCCTCATAGAACTACAAAACAGATCAATTAGAAACGCGAAAAAATCGATTTATATATATCAAATTACGAATAATCTAACAAACACGTTATTAATTTTTTCCTAATCTTATAGTAATCTGTAAAAAGCAACGAAAAAATCAACCAGTTTTTGAAGATAACATGCTTTATAAAATGAATTAGATTTAAAACCCTACATATCAGCATAATAAAACAATCAATTTCACAGTTCAAAAAATTGCAACTTTCAAAAAATGCAAGATATCACGGTGGAAATTCGTCAGAAAAAGGAGGAATTCTTCATCCCCGTCTTCATTACTGAATCAAACGCAAACTTTGAAGAGTGATTAAAAATTGAAAAGAACATCAAAAATTCCATAATAAAACCCTGAGAATTTGTGAAAAAAATTGGCTTCATTTACCCGATTTCAAGTCGCGGTTGTTGACATTTTGCCCTAATCACCTAGTCTGCAAACTCTCTTTCATCGAAAAGCAACTGGAGAAGTGAACTGCATAAATCCTATGTTAGGCACAATCGATTCCTTAATTGGGTTCAAATCTGAGCCATGGTTTTTAAAGCAATCACCTTGTTGGCTGCTTGCAGAAGAGAGAGAGGCGACGGCGACGACCATGGAAAAAGCAGAGGGGCTACAGTAACCATAGCAGAACAGAGAGAAGGAGGCGAAGACATTGTGGTTCGTACCAGAGAGCGGGGATGCTTTGGAGAAGATGAAGTGATGCCGAAGAGAAGTATAGAGAGAGAGAGAGGGGCAATTTTAGAGCAGATTTGGGAGATGAAGGTGAAAAGGGGAAAGGGGTCGGTGTTGATGGGAGACGTGGGGGGAGACTGATGTAGGAGTGGGTTGAGAGAGAGGTGGAGGGGCTGAGAGAGAGAGGACGTTGTGTGTGTGTGTGTGAGAGAGAGAAGAGAGAGAAGAGAGAGAGAGAGGAGAGAAGAGAGAAGAAAGAGAGTGGTTTGGGATGAAGGGCAATGACGATGAAATAGAGCAGAGAGAGAAGAAGATGATCGGTCAAAAAGGTCTTCTCATCTTCTGTCTTAATTGCAGTTTCTATTTTTATTACTCAGATTTAGGCGTCAAATTGCCTTATTTAGCAAAGTTTCTTATTCACTTGTGCTTTTATATATATACTCCCTCCGTCCCGCTAATATTAGCACAATCACTGTTTACGCGAGAATTAAGGAATATGATATTTTAATAAAATGTTATGAGTGTAAAAGAATGAGTGGAGAGAGAATGAGTGGAGGGTGTAATAAATTATAATGGTGTTGTGAGTATTAAAATAATGTAGGAGAGAGAATGAGTGGGGTTGGGTGAATATTTTATTAATATAAAGTTTCCTTTTTGGGAGTGTGCGGATATTAGCGGGACGCCTAAAAAGGAAAGTGTGCTAATATTAGCGGGACGGAGGGAGTATTGATTTGGTATCATATTATGCAATTATTAAATTATTTTAAATATTGCTTCAAAAAAAACTTGGACTATATATAAAATTATTTAATCATTTAAGCATTATTAAATTTTTATATAGTGCACGAATATAAAATTTAATTGATTTTTTCAAAAAAAGAAGAAGAAGAAGCACAATTAGCTAAATTCTCTTGATTTCATTCATGCTCCATTAATAATATAAATGAACAATGATGGGCACTTTGTAAGTACAATTTAACATAGATTTTAATAGTAAATATTAATGGAATAATGTCACGAGACTCCATCGTCCCAAATCGTTGTTCATAAAAATCCATTATATTTCCAAAAGTTCACACACAACTATATGTATAGATCAAAATTTCATCTAAACCCACATTCCATTTACTCGGTCAAATACAATTTCTTAACCCTCAATCTAGCTCTCTAACACGAGCGATACCACCTCTCCACTCATCGGCTCCCTCCCTCTCATCTCCTCTCGTCTCCCTCCATCATTCTCATCTCCTTTCCTTGCATATTTTTTTCGAAATCAAAAGGTAGGGTTTTCAATTTCTTAGATTCAGTTCTTTATCATTAGGTCGAATCCGGCGGTACTCCATCTTAACTCCGGCAACCTTCTTCCTTTCTCTCGGTCTTCTCCTTTCTCCTTGCCACAACGTGCGTGGTCCAGTTGTAGAATTTAAGAATAAAGGTGTAGAGTAACTAATTGCCATTTTTTTTACAATTTTTTTGGTTAAAAAAAAAAACTCTTATACGCAGGTATAAGAGTATTTTTTTTTCTTCATAATTTGAACGGAATAAATTACTCTTATACCTAGGTATAAAAGTAATTATAGTCGTATACCTTTAGGTATAAGAGCGGGGGTTTTTTTTTTTTAAGAAAATGTGAAAAATTCCGAAAAAAAAACACTTTAATACCTAGGTATAAAAGTAATTGGAGTCTTATACGTCTGGGTATATGAGCGGACTATTTAATAAATGAGATTTTTTTTATTATTTTTAACAAAAGGTCAAAATTTGTGGGAAAAAAAAACTTTTATAATTAGGTATAAAAGCAATTCTAGTCTTTTTATTCGCATATGGGTCCTAGAGTACATAGCACAATATTAATTTATAATAATATAGCCAAATAATCATTACTAAAGTTTCCAATAGAAATTATGTTTTTTTATTGAAAACAAATTATGCTAGAAAGTTAAAAGATTGGTATAATGATTAATTATTTTAATTGGAAAAGGTAGGAAGGGGGTAGTAATTATATGGATTTTTTTAAAGAATTAGATGGATAGTTTAATTGTCAAAATCACCTATCTTCCTTTCAATATATTTGAAACAATAAATATCTTCCTAAAAAAAGCAATAAATTTATTTGATAAAAATATTTTATAATTTATGTCTATATAATTCGATTAAAAAAATGCCAAAATTCAATGTGTCATTAATTATGTGTAAAATTATAGTATTCTGTTTTAATATTCATTTTGATTTTTTTAGAAAGAATAATTTTCGATTGCATTTAAAAAAAATCATTAATAAGTCCTTAACAATAATAGAGCATTATACATAATAATTCACCTAATTTACCCACACATCTCTCTCCCATGATTCTATCAATTAATCATCCGTAAAACACCCTATTATATACTCCCTCCGTCCCAGGTGAGTGTTGTGAGTGTGGACCAAAAATTTTGGTACACAAATTAAGAAAAAGTAAGAGAAATAAATAGTGGAAGGAGGTGTTTGTGAGTATGAAAAATTAAATATGAGAGAAAATGAGTGGGAGAAATAGTAAGTTGATTGATGTTGTGAGTGTAAAAGTAAAGTAGAAGAGAGAATGAATGAGTGAAATAGTAAATATTCTTTGCCATTTTTGACAGTCCACACTCACGTGGGACGGACCAAAAGAAAAATTAATCCACACTCACCTAAAACGGAGGGAGTATTCTCATTTTCTCTCCGTAGATTTCTCATTTTCTTTTAAGGTGTGTGTATAATCCGTATTTTTAATGGGTCTTTTAAAAATATCTACCACTATCCATTTTCTTTCTTTTTAATTTTTATTTGGCCAAAATATGTTTACCCCCAAACAAAAGTATCCATCGATTTTCAGTTTGCACCCTCGTTTGAATAGTTGATCTGTTTGATATCTAATTTTACAATTTTTCCCACTTTGCACCCTCCGTCAAGTTGTTATTAAAAAACCAGTAGATTTGGTCATGTGCTTGTCAAAAGATGAGTATTTGCATCATTTCAATGAGTTCAACGATATTTAACCTTCCAAGTGTTTCCTTCAATTCCACTTTACCTCTGTTCAAAATTTACCCTATATTAAATATATACGTGAATTAAATTATTAATATACTACTAACAATTAATTAAATTAAGAAAAATTATTTTATTAAATTCCACTTATTAGTATTATATTAATATCCACTTTACCTCTGTTCAAAATTTACCCTATATTAAATATATACGTGAATTAAATTATTAATATACTACTAACAATTATTAAATATTTTTGAGTTATTTTTGAGTATATTCATATATCTTACTTATAAATTTTATTCAATATCCATCAATTTTTTATCTAATAAGAGAAAAATATTTTAAGTCACCATCAAAATGTTTAGGGTCCGTTTGAATACACATAATTGGAATTGAATTGAAATCACAATTTTATGGAATTGAATTTCAACATATTCGAATTCCATAGAGTTTCAATTATATTGTTTGGCTAATCTATAGAATTTCATTAGAATTGATTTACAATTTCAATTCTATTGTTTGTATACTCATGAAGTCTAACGAAAATGAATTTGTCATTTTAAATTTATTTTAACAACTTCCCACCCCCTCCCCCACCCACCCCCCCTCGTTGAGTAAAAAAAATTTAATCATTTTA
Organism: Adenophora triphylla var. japonica; assembly: GCA_022495995.1. Lineage (NCBI taxonomy): Eukaryota > Viridiplantae > Streptophyta > Magnoliopsida > Asterales > Campanulaceae > Adenophora > Adenophora triphylla. The sequence continues at coordinate 44,878 of JAFEMH010006850.1, read as the reverse complement.
ATTATTTTTTTTAACAACTCCTCCCCCAATCCACTCACCCCCCACCCCCCCACCCCTCGTCGAGTCAAAAAAAAAATTAATCATGTCATTTTAATTAAGAGAATTAATCTAATAACATGTTCCATCAAAAACACAATTTCTGACGTGTTGATCCAAATCTTAACAAATAAACAAGTTTTTATAGAAATTTAACTAATTTTAAGACGAAAAGAAGCATATGTTTATCTCCTTAAAACATAACCGAGGACTAATCTGAATAATCTAACTAATATTAGAATCCTTTAACATCGATCTTATTGAATAAATATAGTATACAGATTCTTAAACATCTCCGAGTTCAGCATTGGGCATGTTTTACTCGATGGGGGGGGGGGGGGTTGGGGGTGGCAGGGGGTGGTGAGTGGAGTTGGGGAGGAGTTGTTAAATATAAATTTAAAATGATTTATTTATTTTTTTACTCGACGCGGGGGGGGGGGATGGGGATGGGGTAGGGGTGGTTGATGTGAGGTGGGTTTGGGGAAGATGGAGACGAGGAACCAGCGACCTAAAAAAATTTTTTTGATAGTTTCGAATTGGTATAGAATTGGTTTTGTAATTTTTACTTTAACTATGGAATTAACTATGGAATTGATTTTATGGAATTGGGCTATTAGAATTATAATTCAATTCCAATTCTATCCCTCAATTTATCATCCAAACAGCAGAATTGGAATTCAATGCTCCAATTCCAATTCCAAATTATGAAATTGATGTACCCAAACACACCCTTAATTTTTAAAAGTCTATCATTTCCTCCCCGACAACCACAAACCACAACCATCAACAACCACATCCTAACTACCACCATCCAATATAAAATCATAATACAACCCAAAAATTATTAAAAAAACATTAAATTGTTGGAAGAACCAATTAAGATCACAAATCTCCCAAGCTACAGAATCCAGCAATGGAGAAATTGCTTGAAAGTTGAAATCTTATCTAATGGTTAGACATAAACGCAAAGCAGAGTACACTATTTGGAAGATCTCCGCTCCTCTCAAAAATCATGCTTCTACTTGTTAAAGCACTATCAAATGTATTTCTAAAATGACTCAAAACTGAGTTTCTTCTTTTTAATCATCTCTGATTATTGATTCCCCCCTTGCCATGTGCATTTGATCCTGCAAAACAGATGGAAGATAAAAATTAATATTTTTAAACTATACGATCGTTGTTTGCTCCTTAATATGAACAACATAAATCAATATACCACGAATCTCGGAGGTTGAGCTTGAGACATATGCACCGGAAGAGGAAATGTATCACCTGATGTTGAGATGCTCTGGTTTATGCCAAGAAAAAATAAATCCCAAAAGGTCAACTCACCAATTTTAATTTGTATAAATATTCATCGATATGTTGTCGTAAAACACACATGAAATGATCACATCTAATGGATAAAGGGTTACTTAAGCAAAATTTGTTTGGTCAGAAGTATCAATGGAACATTGGTGGAGATGAATACTTTGGCAATGAAGCCTGGTGGATCTTCAGTCCCAAAATGAATCTCCCTAAAACTTTTCATATTTGTTTTAGATACATATCAAATTTAAATTTTTTGGACATTCATATCGGGACGGAGATAGTATCATTTAGATAAACTGAATAAGTGTAAATTAAAGTGCCTGCTAAAAAATTTGGTGGTCTGGCATATTGATGGGTGTAGACAAAACCTTTGTAGTCCCACTACGTATTGAAAAAGATTAAATCAGAATTTATGAATTTATAAGTTTATAGGAAAACATGCATTAACACTCTTACAGAAGAAAAAGGTTGGACCAACATTCTAACTATATTAAAATTAATAGTAGACTAAAGAACAAATATACTCACCTTGCTTTATTTTTTTTATAGGCACCGAGTTCTAGTATGTCCAGGTTGTTTGCAAATGCTGCATTTTCTCTTACTCTTACCTATTTGGTTCTCTTTTGGATGTTTTTGTCTTAGTGACTTTGGTCTTCCCCTTGAAGCAACAAGTGGTGGATCACCCAAACTAAAATCAAATTAGACAAAAGAATACCATTGCTATCCCTTAGAACATGAGCACTTTTTTGACTATCCTCCGTTATCAAAAGCTCCGAATACACATTTTGCATGCAATGCTTAAGGTAATTGTATTTTTTTTCTTGATCTCTGACGTTCCTCGACAACTTTCAAAAGTTCCATCATCAAACTATTTTTCATCATTGTTGATGAACACCCTTCAAGGCCTTCTTGGACCATATCATCATTATTCTCACTTAAAAGACCACATTTAGCATTGATTGTCCATCTTCCCATAATATACTGTTCATGGAGAGAATCAACTAGACTTTTTCTCAAAAGTTGCAAGAATGTGCTTACAAAGAATTCCAACAAATTCAAACATACGACATGAGCACGTTGCCCTAATTTCAGGAATGTCTAACACTACCTCATACAACGGTCCTTCTTTATCATGAGGAAACACTTTGTAAGTTTTTTTTGTTCCTTCCTCATAAAATTTTGTTGCCTTGAGCTTTTGACTTTAAAACAACTCATTTTGAAATAGCAAAAACATCTTTCTTGTGTAGACTTTAGTTGCACCCTTTTCAATTTTATAACATGTTTTCATAACCAGAGAAGAGCTCCTAGTCTTGACATCTTTCTCTTTTTCCTTAAGATATCTCGCATCCAACGCTTTTTCATATTGATAGACAAACTCACTAACCATTGTACTAGACTGGACAAAACCCTTAAAAAATTATACATATTCTCACTTCTTTGTGTAGTTGAAATTCTGGTACAAAAAGTATTTATTAGGTAAGCAGGAATCCACTTTTCACGTATCATATAAACACCCTTTAACCACTCATTATCTTTAAGTTCATACTTATTAATTATATTGTTCCATGAATCCTCAAACTCTTCAACTGTCATTGTATTGTGAATACATTTATGAATTTCTTCTTGAAAAGACGGATGCTTATTATACATATGAGCTATACGTTCAGGGACTTTTTGTAAAATGTGCCACATACATAAATGATGAGTTGTAGTTGGTAGTGCCTCTTTAATTGCTTTAGCCATAGCCTCATCACAATCTGTAATAATTACAGATGGAATACGATCATCCATTGTCTCAATCCAAGTTCGCAGCAACCAAATGTAAGAATTTATTGTCTCATTCACAAGCAAAGCACACCCAAATATAATAGACTAGTGGTGGTGATTAACTCCGGTGAATGGAACAAACGGCATCTTATACCAGTTTGTCAAGCATGTGGCATCAAAGGTATCAACGTCTCCAAAACATCGATATGCCAGTCTAGACCATGCATCAGCCCAAAAACAATTCCCCATGCTATTACCTGTATTAGCCTCAATTGCATAAAAAAATTCAGGATTCTTGGATTGACATTTGTGAAAATAGTTTAACATGGTTTGTGCATCTCCTTTTTTAGAAGTTCTCCATGTTTACTTCCAAAGTAGTTTTGAACATCCATCGAAAGTTAACCAGCATTACTATCACCACAATTTTATTGATCGAGTACTTGCATTATCCTCCTTTTAGGAATACCAGCATTGTTCATCACATCAATAAGACTTCTTTGGGTCGGCGTTATTTTCATGTGTCCTCGAAGCAAAAGAGTACTCTTTGGGGAACATAAGTCATGATTATGTTCTGTTATAAATCTCTTTACCATCCATTGACCATTGTCTTTGCTCAAAACCAATTTAGCTTTGCATCCAATCCTCGTCTCTGATTTCTTATGTTCATTCCTGGTCCTTTTTTTGTAGTTCCCACAACTCTTTCCCTCTCGAGAACATGCATGTTGTACACCAAATAATGACTTGTTTGTTCGTGATAATTGAGTATGCAATTTTCTTATGCTGAATCCTTTACGCCGGGCATAAGCAGTATAACAAATTCTTGCGTCCTCTAAATCATCAAAAATCATTCCCACAGATGGCTCTACAAGAACATTATATGCAACTGAATTAGGAATAGACCGACTTTCGTATTTTTCCAGCAAATCCATGTCATTCCCATAACCTTCATTTGATTTAGACAAGCCTAGATCATTCTCATCATCTAACAATTATACATCAGGTTGCTCCAAATTTTCTTCCATATCATTTATGTCTTCATGACCAATTAGCAATTCTGATGACATAGTGTTATGTCAATGACCTAAAACAAAATAAATAAAAATCATGCATATTAGCTCCATTAGAATTGGATAACATAAGCTTGATGAAGGATCTGAATCCTCTAAAATTAGCTACTGCAACAGGTATCCAAAAAAATTATTCCAAATTCACGTCATTCTTCATTCTACATTGTACTTGATGCTTAGAAATAAACGGACTGGATGCCCTAGAAAAGGAGTCCTTAAATTATTCCATCCGTGTCTGATAAATTATTCCATATGTCTCATAATAAAGATCGCTTTTTTGTGTAAATATTTTTTCAAGAAATATGTATTACTTGTTTGTATATCTTTTGTGTAATGATAAAATTATAATAAGACTATTTTTTACTTATAAAGACAATATTTATTTTGGGACAGAGAGAACACAACAAATTTTATATATCTTTTGTATTTCTAGCTCATCAATGGAAGAAAAAAAACATTGTGTATATGGCTCAAAACTAACTTCTCTATACATACTAAACTGTATTGTCTTTGACCATTCTTATTAAAAATTCTTTGTCATTGGCACTTTATTGAATAACATAGTATTTGTTTATCTTTTTGTCAGATTAAAGCTAGAAGATCCACTAATGCCATATAAAAAACTCAGCAACCCAGGAAAGGCATGAAATTACAGACCTCCGATGAAGGCGTATTGTTGTATTTTCTTTCTGTTGGAGAAGATGCAAGATTAGTTTTCCTACTTTTTTTTTTTTGAGCAATTAACAAGGAAGAATGATCTAATTAAACACCAACCATGGTTAAAGAGTTACTGTTGTAATAAAACAGATACTTTTTCCCCCTACTATTTTGGCTTATGTGGCATGATGTAATTGGTGTCTACAAATGTTAGTTTTTACAGTGACATTGTATAAACAAATTTCTCTTTGTTCATTGCATGAAATCCCTGCTAGTTTCATTTCCATAATTCCATATTTATTGGCCCTAATTAATTGTAAATATTTGTTGCATAAAAAATCAAAACAACGTTGATTTTTTTTTAAAGAGGATCTACTCATGTTCTCATATTCCCCCCATAAATGACTCAAACTAGGAACCTATGATCTCGAGCGAGGAGTGCCTACCACTGACATAACATGAACATTAATTAATTAATATTAAGTAATTACAAACATTATATCATTATTAACCACAATCCTCATCAATACTTTTGTCCAAAATATATACCCCTATCAGATTTGTATAATGGATACTAGCATTATCCATCTGAGGTAGGGAAGAATGGAGATACTCTCAAACCCATATCCAAAGTTTCAAGGTATATCAAGGAAAATCATGATTTTCTCAACATTATTTATATTGATTTCTTTAGCTACAACTATGTTTTCAGACATACTCTTATTTCTGTGTTTCTCCTGCCACCCCCTCTTCTTAAAAATATTGTAGATTGCATATTATTTGTTGTCCTTACATATAACTATCTCAAAGAAAGAAGGCTTGTTCAAACCATGCCAAATAACTTCTAGTCCCTTCCTTTTGTGACCTCTAAGAAGGCATACCATACATTTGTTGGAACATAAAGACCTTCAATACATATTACATATTATTGAAGGAAGGCATATGATATGGATTATACACATAAAACATAAAATTTAAATTGTTTGCACTTAGAAATGAGAAAATTCAAACAAACATAAGACTCCTGCTTATACTTATTTCTTGGATAAGGAAACCAGAATGAAATTACATGGCAAACCAATTATCCAATACTCCTAGAAAGATTATGACCCAGTAGAGAGTCTTTCTCCCCATTCCATTCCATGTCTCTCCCTGCAAACAAAGATATAAAAGTTAGTGTTGTAATTAATATACACATAAATTCTGTTTTAAACCATAAAAGAAGGGAAATCAGGGCATACCTTTAAGCCACGACTATCACTCTTAGTATATTCGTATACTATAGAACCTCAGGCATTGCAACTGGTAAAAGAAATTGTTAGGACCTAACTTTATGTTTTGATGATGATTGATCGTTTAACGGGACAAAGTTAAATGGTCTAAAGTGTCAAGAGAGGAAAGTTGCAAAAGTTACCCAAGACCTCCTCCAAGTTTCCTTTCCTTTTCAACAATGATTTACACCACCTATCGAGGATGAAAAATATTCAATATTAGACTCATTGGAAAGCTAATTTGATGATGTACAAGACTATGCAATGAGCTTTTGCATTTGAACAACCGGTGAAAATCTATATTCGAATAATCAAAAGGAAGAAACAATGATAAGGAAAGTGAAGGGTGCAAAATGGAAGTTTGATTCATATGTGCAAATGATTGCTACTGCTGAACAATAAATAGAGACTTTCAATGCATCATTTCCCCAACAACTCCTCCAACGGATACAAACATTTTCCTTAAAACAGGGAAGTAATGACACAACATTGAATGATGAAGACCAAGACCATATTGAAGACCTCTTCATTCCTCAGGCATCATCAATGAAGATTCCCATTGAAGACAGCCATGTGCCATGTTCCCAACGGCTACTTCCTCAATCCTCCTATATATTGAACCCAAATCTCCCATTCTAACCTCTCCTACACACCACGTATTTACACCCCTTTCCTTGCCCCTTTTACAGTTAGCTCACACCCTTTACAGAGCCATTTTTGCAGTCCCTTTCCACACCCATTTGAAAAGCTTTCTTACAGCTCCTTACAACACCCATTTCCAGTCCCTCCTTACAGCCATTTCCACACACAGTTACAACACCCTTTAATAACCTTCTGCCACCCTTATTAACACCCTCCTTACAGCCATTTCCACACCTTTACAACACCCTTTAATAACCTTCTGCCACCCTTATTAACACCCTCCTTACAGCCTTTCCACAGCCCCTTCATAACCTTCTGTAATCCATTTCCATACCCATTTACAGACCCTTTTAACAAGCCTTTTAACAGCCTTCTTACAGCCTTTCCACACCATTTACAGCTCTTTCCACAGCCTTTCAATATCCCTTTCCAGTCCCTTTTGACAGCCTCTTAACACCCCTTTACAGCCCTCTCCACACCCCTCTATAGCTAAGATATCTGACAGCTAAGAATCTTAGTTGTCCAAGCAAACAAACCCTTCTACACACAACCTTTACAACCTACCTTCAACCTTTCTACACCTGCAAACACCTGCAACCAACAATCAAACAATCTGAGACACTTGTAACTGTAATTCAGGTGTATAAACTATTTTGTAAACCACTTAAGACTGACTTTAAGTGGGAATTGTAATTTGCTTCGTAACAAGCAAATTCCTAATTGACTGTACTAATTAGGAAGAGGAGGTTCAAGGAACTTGCCTAGACAATCCTTTGTAAATCTTAAAGGGAACTAGATTTAAGTGGATTGATCTCACTTGTCAAGATTGACAGTGAGGGTGGACGTAGGAGGAGTGAACTCTGAACCACCTTAAAATTCTTGTGTCCATTTGGTATTATCACACACAAACACACACCCACACCCACACACACTTACACTAATCACTTGTCTTTACATTATTTCAACACTATTCATTTCGCTGCACATTTCACCCTTGTTTTTTTTAAACAGTTAATATCTGACAGCTAAGATTTCACCTCAGCTGTCAAAGCTTAACTGCCTAACCTTTGAACTGATTAAGCAAACAAGACTTTTCAACTGGTATCAGAGCCTGTCTTCACCACCAAAAGTCTAACAACTTGTGAAGGATCATCTCTCAACCCACCATGCCTCAACCAAGAAGAAATAATGAGAAAGACATTCCACACATTGATGACTGTGGATCCTTTGAAATCTATGCATCAAAAATCAAAACCTATCTTGATGCAAACAGTATTTGGAACTGGTATGTTTTAGAAAATGAAGTCACTTATCCAATCCAACCAAATTCAAATGGTGGCGCCAGTAAAATAAAATCCCCAGAGAATTGGACTGAAAATGAAAGGCAATTAATTAGTGCTAATCTAAAAGTCAAAAACATACTTCAAAAGAGTGTGAATGACTCTTTAGCACAAGAAATTGCTAAAAGACCAACTGCAAAATCTGCTTGGGAACTTATTCATACCAAATTCACTAAACACACCAGTGTAAGAACTCAAAATTTGTATAACTTGCTTAGGCAACTAGACAAATTTAAATTCTATCCTGGTGAAAAAGTTAGTCTTTGCTAAACCAAGGTTTGAGGACCTTGTCAGATCCATTGCTGACCATGGAAAATCTTTTGAACAACAAGACCTATGCCTTAAAATATATTCTACTCTTCCACAAGAATATGAGAAGGTAGCATTACCCATTAGAGAAGGAGCAGAATGGAGTACCATGATTGTTGAACAATATTTTGGAAAGCTTGAGGCTTATGAACTAGAAGGAATAATAAAAATTCAACCTGTTCCTTCCATTTCACAAACTCTTGCCTTAGCTGCTCAGGAAACTACACACAAGCCTATCACTCAACATGACATTGACACCATGGTCCTCAACTCCCTTCAGAAAGAAAACTTATCTTCAATCAAACATACCTCACAAGGAGATTTACCAAGTCTCAAATCCATGGCTGTCAGAAATACCATGAAAACACAAAGGAAAGCATTTGATAGAAAATACAGTCCATCTACTTCAGATCCCACCCAAGACAATCATAAGAAAAAAATTGAATGTTACAACTGTGGAAAGATTGGTCACTACTCATCTGAATGTCCTGAACCAAAGAAACCAAAGGATAATCAGAAAGCAAAGAAATTCATCTACTAAAAGGAAATCATTCACAGTTCTAGATACAATTGCTATAATTGTTCTAAAAACAAAAGTGATGAGGAATATGCCTCAAGTGACTCTGAAAGTGAAGGAGAAGAGGCTATGCTGTGCTTATTAGGAGATGAAGATGAAGAATCAGAAAATGAGGAAGATCTTGAAGCAATAGCTGTTGCAGAAGAATTAAAAAAGGTATCCAATTTTAACTCTTTAAATATTGAGGAATTTAAACAATTAGTAAGCACCCTTTGAATTCAAATAAAGAGACACCAAACTAGCTTTGCTTCTTTGATCACTGACACCCTTTCCCAAAGCAAAACCATTGAAAACCTTGAAAAAGCCAACCAAGGGTTTAAAGAACAATGCCTTATGCTGGAAAAGAACAACTGTTACCTGACAACTGAGAATTCATGCTTTCATGAAAACAACCAAAGAGTCATCAACCTTGAAAAGGAAAATGAATCTCTTACAAAGAAAATTGAATCTTGGAATAAATCAGGAGAGGTTGTGTCACTATTTAGCTACAACCAGAGAGACCCTAGTAATAAGTCAGGGATTGGAGCAGAAAATCCTACACTTAAAACCTATACCCCTCCCACTGATGAAAAGGCTATTGATAAGATGGTTTTTGAAAGCATGAACTTCGTCAAAGCCCAACAACATGTCTATCCCATTCAAATAAGAAAAGGAATCAAAGAGCAAAAGGAGAACAAACAGCAAAAATCTACTGGACGAAAGATTTTACTGGACGGCAAAGATTTCCTAGACAAAGAAAGATTTGGTGAACACAGAGATCACCTAGACGGCAAAGATTTTACAATCATCACACATACTCCAAACAACAAAAACCCAACTGGCAGTACTCAAATGGAAAGAGTCATGCCAGTCAAATTAATTCACCAAGACCATCATATACAAACAACTTTCATAGCCAAACTCAGTATCACCAGAACCACAACCAATCCTTTTCTCCAAACCATTCCTTCAACAATTCCCAACCTACTGTTCTGACCCCATACATGATACAAATCATGTCATATTACAACACTCTCAATCAATTCTTCAGTAAAAGAGCAGCAAGCAAAGCTTGGGTTCGTAAAGAAAACTAACCCCGTGGACCCAAACATAAAGGGTGCCAATTTTTTTGTTTTATTTTCAGGTGTTAAAAGAGTAGTAAAGTCAAAGCTTGCTTGGATTTAATCAAAGTTATATCATACTTCAAGAAAAGGTTGGATCTCTTCTTACAAATGACGACCTTTGTTTGAGGGAACCAAACCTTCTAAGGTTGTGTTTTGCCCATTATCTTTCTCCATAAGGTCATGACACCATTTGAGGGGGAACCAAACCTTTTAAGACCCCAAAACACCATCAAAACCAACCAAGAATGCTCACTTTTGAAGGAGAAAAAGTTGCTGGAAATCTGAAAATCAGCTTTGCGCACCTTCACGAAAATTGCAATATCTCTCTCTCCGCTGCACGAAACTGCAATCCGAGTTTTTTTGAGTAAAGTAGACTCACACACCTTTCCAGAAACCATAAATACATAGCCTAAAACTTTGTGAGTCAATACCAGATCTCATTCGAAGTTGCTGTCCGTAGACAGCAAAAACCTTATTTCTGACAGCAATCCTTTTCATTTTAGACAGCTAAGCCTTTGACAGCCAACCCCCTTGACAGCAAACCCCTTGCATCAAAACCCTTGATCGATATCAAACCTTCACACACTAAACTCTCACACAAAAAACCCCAAACATCAATCCCCTAAACTCTTGACAGTGTGAGTACCCCGATCCGAATGTAGAAATACACACGCAGCCTGTGAAGAAGAAGAAAGAGGCGCTGGTGATTAATTCTTCCGTGTGTTTCTTTTATTCCCTTTATGTTACAGAATATATACCTATACATAGTGTACTATACTAGGTAACTAGAACAATTGTGGACTCTCTAAATTAGCCTAGAATTATGGAATCAAATATTTACAATCACAATCCTAAAATACTGACTCCTATCCTAAAATATATGATACATATCCATATATACTCGAGGCTGTGAGAAGACCTCATATATCACGTTTTATACCCCCCCTCAAGCTAGACGTCCGTAGGGAAGGCGTAGCTTGATAGATAGTGCTTGAAACCGGGGTTTAGACAGACCTTTTGTGAATATATCGGCGAGTTGATCATCAGTCGAAACATAGTGTAACTTGAGAAAACCACGTGTGACCAACTCACGGATGAAATGATAATCAATCTCGATGTGCCGAGTGCGAGCATGAAAGACCGGGTTACGAGCCATATGAAGTGCAGAGAGATTATCACAAAATAAAGATGGAGGAGTGAAAGGGAGTCGTAGTTCTCGAAACAGATAAGAAAACCAACGAAGTTACTGCGGTTGTCGTGGCAAGGGCACGATACTCAGCTTCACTACTGGAACGAGAGACAGTGGTTTGTTTCTTAGCAGTCCAAGACACAAGGTTGGGACCAATAAAAATGCAGGCACCTGTAGTAGAACGACGATCATCAGGATCGCCTGCCCAATCGGCATCAGAGTAAGCACAGATGGAGAAGGAAGGTGACCGATGGAAGGTGAGACCAAGATGTGTTGTTCCTTTGACGAAGCGTAGAATCCTTTTGGCAGCCACCAAATGAGTCGTACGAGGTTGGTGCATAAACTGACACACCTGATTAACCGAAAAAGCAATGTCAGGGCGTGTCAAGGTGAGATATTGGAGACCACCAACAAGACTCCGGTACGTGGTTGGATCTGGTAAGGGGTCACCGTCCTGACCAGAAAGTCGAGTATGAGGTATAGCAGGGGAAGATGTGGGCTTGCAATCTGTCATGTTGAATCGAGCAAGGAGGTCGAGAGCATATCGAGATTGACCAAGGTGTAATACGTCACTACTGCGTGTTGCTTCTAATCCCAAGAAGAAGCTCAAGTCACCCAGACGACGACTGTCAAATGTATCACAAATGACATCAATAATGGATGAAACAGTGGCTGAAGAGGAACCAGTAACAATAATGTCGTCCACATAAACTAGAATAACAGTAGTAGCCTCAGAAGTATGTCGAATGAATAAGGAAGAATCCGAACGACTATTGAAGAAGCCAAGTCGGAGAAGAAAGTCGTGCAAACGTTGAAACCACGCACGAGGTGACTGCTTTAATCCATAAAGTGCCTTATGAAGCTTACAAACATGATCAGGAGTATTAGAATCAACGAACCCAGGTGGTTGTTTCATGTATACCTCCTCATGGAGAATGCCATTAAGAAAAGCATTACGAACATCAAGTTGCTTGATGTCCCAATGTCTGGAATGAGCCACTGTAAGGACTGTGCGAATGGTGGAAGGCTTCACAACTGGACTGAAAGTCTCATCATAATCAAGACCGGCTTGTTGAGTGAACCCCTGAGCAACTAAGCGAGCCTTATGTCTGTCAATTGAACCGTTAGCTTTCCGTTTAACCTTAAAGATCCACCGACACCCAACAACATTCATTTGAGGCTGAAACGGAACAAGAGACCAAGTCTTATTTTTGTGAAGAGCCGAAATTTCCTCCTTCATTGCAGATTGCCAATGATCAAATTTTGCTGCCTGTTTAAAAGTGCGCGGCTCATAAAGAGGATCCTCTTGAACAGCAGTGAGGCTATATTGAAGAGAGCATGGAGCCGTGACATCATACAACTCTTGCATACCTCGATAACGAAGAGGTGGAGTAGAAGATTTTGTTCCTGAAGATTCAAAGGCCAGATTGTTAGAATCTGGAGATGCCGGGCTGTGAGAGTCCAAAGGAGTAGTAGAGGAGCTGCTGGTAACATTTTCTGGAGACAGAGGGGGGCCTGGTGTCATATCCGGAATGTGCAATGGCACCGGAGTATTATCAAACACAGGCCTAGACTGATTTGCTGCATTGGGTCGCATAGGAATAGGCCTAGACGAAACAGGTTGCAAGGAACAAGGCCCAGAAAGAGCAGGCTGGCCACCAGAAAATGTAGGTTGTGCAGAATAATTACCAGCTGCGGAAGGACCATGCGTTGGGCTGCTGAAGAAGGAAGACCCATAATGATGATCCAAGTTCACAGCTGAAGAAATAGGCAACCAGTGTGTATCTGTACCTGTGAGTAATTTATTTGTATCGGAATCTTGCCAAGGAAAGTTAGCCTCATCAAATATGACATGTCTTGATATATAAACTTTCCTAGTAGCTAAATCCATACAACGGTATCCTTTACGCATATCATCATAACCAAGAAAGATGCAGTGAATTGATTTTGGCATAAGTTTATGTGCATTGGTAGGAACGACATGAGGAAAACATGAACAACCGAAGACTTTAAGGAAACGATATTCAGGTGTCCGTTTCCACAATTTTTGATATGGGGACACAAACTTATGTTGACGCATCGGAAGCCTATTGATAAGGTACACGGCGGTGTTGAACGCCTCTAACCAAAAATTATACGGGACTTTGGCTTTAGCCATTAGGCACAAACCCATCTCCACAATGTGGCGATGCTTACGCTCCACAACACCATTTTGCTGGGGTGTGTGTGGACACGTGAGTTGGTGTTTAATGCCAACGGATTTGAGATAGTTGACAAAAACCCGACTAGTAAATTCCCCTCCCCCGTCAGTTTGAATGGTCTTAATAGTATGAATGGCAGAAATTCTACGAGACAATTGATTTTCAATTTGAGTTTTAAAGGAAGAGAATATTTGTGTAACATTAGATTTATGAGTCATAGGAAAAATCCACACAAAACGAGAGAAGTCATCCACAATAGAGAAATAATAGCGAAAACCATTCAAAGAATTAACCGGGGCAGGGCCCCAAACATCTAAATGTAACATATCAAGCGGATGCAAAGCATTGAATGTTCTAGAATAAAAAGGTAAATTGCTAGACTTCCCTAAGGGACACCAATGACAACAGTGGTGTTCATCAAATTTACTACTTAAAGGCAAATTAAATTGTCGACACAAAACTTTGAAAACTGGAGTGGAAGGATGACCCAAGCGGGAGTGCCAGGTATCTTGACTCGATCGTTCACCAAGAAGTGCGACAGGACTATTAGAAGACTCTGAATTGAAAGATAGCTTGTAGAGGCCGCCTGAATTACTGCCAGAAATGAGAATCGCCTTCGTCCGATTGTCCTTAACACGAAAACCACAAGCGTCAAGTTCAAAGAAACAATTATTATCCTTAGAAAACTGACGGATGGATAATAAAGGTCTATGAATAAGAGGAACATATAACATGTTACGAAGGTGAAAAGAACGATTGTTTATATGAACATCAGAATTACCAATGCGAGAGATATTTAACTTAGAGCCATTACCAACAGTAACTACATCTTTACCTGAGTATGGATAAGATCCGGAGAAGGAGTCCGGATTCGCAGTCATATGATTCGTGGCACCCGAATCAAGAATATACGGATCCACATGAGCAGTATATGCAGCAAATTTCTGACAGTCCAGTGCACCATGGCCACGACGAAAACACAGCTGGCATGTAATGTCTGGATTAGGCAAAATCCCACGACCATTATTTCCAGAAAACCCCCCACGGTTTTGTGGGCCAATAGAACCCCCATTTCCATTGTTGTGAACATTACCTCTGCCATAACCATTTTTACCATTGTTGTTGTTGTTATTCCAATTCCCATTCCACTGTCCTCCTCGATTTCCATTGCCTCCATTGTTTCGATTTCCATTACCACGATTTGTACCCTTGCCATTCCGCTGACCACCACCACCACGGTTGGCCACATAGTGAGCCTCAGGAGGGACGGACGCAGCAGCTTTCTCAACTACTAAGGCAGAAGATTGTTGAGACGGAGCAGAATATTTTTGGAGCAACATCTCCTCCTTGAGAAGTAGGTCGCTCAGTTCATCCAAGGTGAGAGGATTGCGAGCATGAACAGCGGTTGTAGAAGTAAGAAATTCCTTGTATTCTTGGCCAAGACCCCCAAGAATACGTTGGATAAGCACCGCATCATCAACGGGATCACCTGCAGCGGTAAGAGCATCAGCAATCTGGGAAGCACGAAGAAGGTAATCAGCGATTGAGGTTTCAGCAGGTTTCTTGAGATCATGAAGTTTCTCCTTTAGTGTGTCGATCTGAAGAGTGGAAGTAGCACCAAACCTCTTCGCCAAAACTGTCCAGGCTGCCGGAGCTGTGTCGCAGGAATTAAGGTATGGTTGAATAGCAGGAGTAACCGTCCCTTTTATCCAGCCACAAACAAGGTCGGTTGCTGATTGCCAAAGGGCATGGTTCGGATTCACCGAGCCATCATCAAGGGTAGCAGATGGTTGTTGAGGATCGATGACGAATAGGAGCTTGTGTGTACGAAGGAGAGTCTTGAAAAGAGTACTCCAGTTCACATAATTCTCTTTGGTTAAAAAAGCCTGACCCATAATTGCATTAGGGTTATAAAAAATAGGAAGAACATTGGTAGAAGCGGTATGGTGTGAGATGACAGAGGAACCGGAGCTGGGGGTAGCATCCATGTTTGACAAGAAGAAGAACAAGAGGGAAGTTTAAACTCTGGATCGGAAAGTTAGACTGATACCATGTAGAAATACACACGCAGCCTGTGAAGAAGAAGAAAGAGGCGCTGGTGATTAATTCTTCCGTGTGTTTCTTTTATTCCCTTTATGTTACAGAATATATACCTATACATAGTGTACTATACTAGGTAACTAGAACAATTGTGGACTCTCTAAATTAGCCTAGAATTATGGAATCAAATATTTACAATCACAATCCTAAAATACTGACTCCTATCCTAAAATATACTCCCTCCGTCCCACTATACTTGACACTTCTTTCCATTTTGGGCCGTCCCACTATACTTGACACCTTCCAAAAATAACCAAGTTTTTATATTTTTATATTCACTCTACCCCACCACTCATTCTCTCTCTTCATTTTCCACCACTCAATTTATTCAACCAACACTACTATTTATCCCACTCATTCTCTCTCTTCATTTTCTACCACACATTTTTTTTTATTCTATTCTTTTTTCTTAGTTTTTGAACCCACCCCTTGGGTGTCAACTATAGTGGGACGGAGGGAGTATGATACATATCCATATATATTCGAGGCTGTGAGAAGACCTCATATATCACGTTTTATACCGAACCCATGATTTGGATCCACTTTAATTAAATTTTGGGCTTACATAATTGCTAAAGAAGCAAATAAGGTCCAAAAATCCCAACAGCCCACCAGTCCATTGGGCCTGCCAAGCTTTCGGCCCATTATGGCCAAAAGGAGTACGCTGTCGTCCGACATAGAAGTCACTAAGGCGGTTTAACTGCCCTTGTCGTGCGACATAAGACTCCCCATCAGCCTGCCTATAAATACAAGGCATGGCTGATCATTTTGGAGGGAGTAAGAGGGAATATTGGGGAGGATACCAGGAATATAAGGGAAACTCTGTCCAAATAGAGTCTCTCTGTCTCTCTCTCTCATACACACACTCACCTCCCTCCTCACACACACACACTTCAAGGCCAAGACCTAAAAAAGCTTCCTTTGTTGGTGTGTAGAAGGGGTAGACACCATACTATTGGTGATCTCACCTTGTGGACTACAATAGGTAGACCCTAACCCCTTCTCCCTCTTTAAATAAAGTCTTTAGTACATTTATAATACATTGCATGCTTACTTGCTTTAATATTATGTAAAAATCGGGATTTTTGCATGATAAAGGTGGTGGAGAAGTGAATCTTCAATATTCACTTCTCCCCACCTCAGATCTGGACATTTGGTCATCTTAGGATCAATAAAGGTTCAATCTTTACGCATTTGCATCGAGTTAGGAGGAGATGGCTACTTCAAAGTGGCCAAAAATATGTGATTCATCACATTTGGTCACTAAAGCCATATGATCCTCCCATAATACTCCTATATTATCATTATATTACTATTTACAGTAGTTAAATATGCTTGGTTTGCCTTGGGGAACAAAGGGGAAACAAACAGACTGAAGGGCACAGAAATGGCCTATCTATATCGGGCGACACAGGACTCTATGGAGATCCTGTGTCATACGACATAGAGATCCCCGGAAGGCCGTAAAGCCATTCTTGGACTTCGATCTGTCAGTTTATTCCCTTTGCCACTCAGAGCTCTCCTAAGCATTCTCGTGGCTCATAAGCCACTATTTGAGTGCCTATGATCTGTTTGGGTGCGATTTATTGGAAGCGGATCGTCATATGACATGGATAACTTCGGATGTTCCATGTCACATGACATCCGTATCATTCAAAGTCTATCGTGACTTTGCTCACTCCCGGCAATCCCAAACTGATTTTAGACCTTCAAATAGTGTCTTGAATAAGTCCACTAAAATGTCATTCCAGTTCCAGAAATAGCTTGGTCATTGTAAAAGACAATCTGACCAAGAGGTATCATGTCGTGCGACACCCTCTTCCTAGGAGGTCCTGTGTCGGACGACATCCAAGCTCTCGGGCGAGATTGTCTTACCTTCGCCTTGTTTTGATAATCATAATATGTAAAAAGGGTGTGGCCCCCTGTCATGGCTCACAAGTTGTACTCAGCTTTCATATTATCAATGAAAATGTCAAATTTGCATGATTTGCACATCGACACATATTGCACACACACTTTGAATGTCCAAAATTGTCCAACGTTGATTGAAAGTCTCGAAAGAGGCGTGTTGGGTGAACTCTCTAGTTCTTCCCAAACACGTAACCAGACTCCCGGACTCAAAATCTCTCAAAATAGGTTTTTCAATGTTTTCCTCTAAAAACGGCGTGGCGACTCCCAAAACCGAAGTTTTCAAAACTCATCGTATCATTTTCAAAACATTTAAAATCTCTTTCAAAAAAGGGAGAAAATGATACTTTGATATTTTTGATTTTTCGGGCAAGCGTTCATTCAGTGGCGACTCCGCTGGGGACATTGAAAAACTTTTTGTTCTAAAAAATGAAGACGATACTCGGTATATAGGTGGAAACCACTAACCTTCCTGTATCGCTCCCTAACCCGGGGCTTGGGATAAATGGTGGTCTAACAATCCCACGTACCAATATCATTCTTCTATTTTCTGAAAAAAAGAAAAAAGTTTTTCTTAAGAGAGTCTAACTTTCTTCAAATCAACTTGAACAATTTCGACATTCACCTTGTGTGTACATTTGTGTCATCTTGTGTGCTCAAATGCACTTTGCCATGCTTTGGTATGTGACACTATTGGAAGCCGGGGCTTCCCCTTTTGCAATTTGCTCTTCCCGTTGATCAAGAACAGGGCAGGATAACGCTGGACTACAACTACTGGTAAATTCTGACATTTGGGGCAGTCCCCTTTTGTCATGCTTTGACTCATTCTCTTGTTTTTTCTTTGCATACTGCATAAAAAAAAAAAGAAAAAATCTTTTACAAAAAAGCAAAAAAATATTTTCCTAGAAAATACCTTCACACTACTCGCACTCTACCCTTACATAGAGTTAGAACCCGGGAGTGTACGGACGGCATCGCGGAAATTGACATGTTTCGCTGACGTTTGAGCGCCTAAAGTCCTCCTAGCCAGTGAGTCAGCCAACACTTGTCCGTGACACACTTTTTACCATGACCGGTTGGTTTTTGGCCAATACTTTTCAAAACATTTTAAACTCGGTTTTCAAAATTTTCTCACAAAGTCCGAGTCATACACCGTCTCCAAAAATCTTGGCATACTTTCCCTCTTCGTGTCGGAATCACGACATAATTCAAACGTAAGTACACGTTAAGATCTCTACATGTCTCGACGTAGGTACATATCGATTTCTCGGCTTGGCTTCGTGAGGAGTCATGACGCGTTCTCGACATGTGTCAACACGGGACCATGTCGAATTCTTAACGCATACTAACGAGAGCTATGCCGAAATTTCGCCGCTAAGTGACGAGAGGCCATGCCAGATTTCCAACTCAAAAAGAGGAGAGGTCATGCCCAATTCCTCGAGGGTTTTACCTTCAAACTGCGGTCTCGTACGTTCAAACGTACGTTCGACCCTCTCTCCTCCCGAGTTTAGACGTTGACTTGGACTTGGTTTTGAAAACCCCGAGTTTGACTTGTTTTGGCTCGTATGCCCATAGGTTCGTTCTCCCTTTCGGTTGGTGGGTTCCACGTGCCCTATAGGACCTCTGCCGGGATTGTCCGTCCCGGAGGTGCAATACAGGTGGAATACAGGGGGTCTATAGACGTAGTGATAGAACCCACTATTCCAGGAATAGCGTAGAATGCGAAAAAGAAGGTTTCCCCCTTTTCCAACCATTCCTAGGATTAATAAAAATCATTTTTAAAAAAAAAACATAAAAAAATATAAAAAAAAGAGCATATGCATGAGTCCGTCCTCAGCCTATCCTCTCCCCTACCTAAAGTCATTCTCTCCCCTTTCAGCGAGCAAGTATTAGGTCAGAGTTCCGGGCGGTCGGTTAATCAGTTTCTCTCCAGTCAGGGGTTCATTTCTAGCAGTCTCAGAAATGGCAGATTCGCAAGTCTCAGCGGGTTTGGGTCCGAATGCAAGCATTGATCCAGCTCAGAATCAGAATGTCAGTCAGGGTATAGGGCCAGATCAAGGTCAGAACACGGGGCCGAACACAGCTCTAAATGCCTCTCCTAGCAGTGGTTATGGCATGGGTCCTCACATGACACCCCCGTGAAGTCCGTTTGTAAACCCTCACCCAGGTTTCAACTTCTCTCAATAAGCTTCTCTCCGCGCTACTCTCGAAGCCGCTCGTGCCCGTGAGGAAGCCGGTTGGGCTCGCTATGTCGAAGTAATGCGCATGCAAGGCGTTGCCGTAATCCGTCACCCCGATGGGTCGTACGAAGAAATCAGGGAAGAGCCCGATGTTACTATCACCGGCACTGGCTTTGTTCCACCATCCTCACCTAGGCAAAGCCTTCACAATATGCCCCCACCAGTCTCCTATGGTGTGCCTGGCTCCCTCTCGATGCCAACTCATGGGGGTATGTCAAGACCTCCCCCTATCCCAGTATCTACTTATGGTATGCAATACGGGCCGAGGGGCGAATCAAGCTCCTTACCGAAGGTCAGTGCTCAGGACCAGTTTATGTTTCACCCTCGTAACCGGCTGGGCAAGGTCAAGAACCCAGTGGTGTCAATCAAGAGCCATTTGGGTATACTCAAAATCGAGTTTGGGACTCGGGGTCAAAGTCCGTATAACAAAGACGGGTCAGCCGTTCAACCCAACCTTCGGTGGTCAGTTTATGGCTCCTCATAATCAGTCCAATCAGCAGCAGAGCGGGTATCGCATGTCAGGAAGCCAGATTTGCCAGGATCAGATCCCGCAATATCTACACCCCCAATTCCAAAACAACATCCCTCAGCCGGCGGTTTGTTCCCCTCTCACCCAACATATGTACGGTTCCACCCCGTATTCAGCTCCGTGCACCAGTATCAGGTCCCCTGCTCATGGTCAGTTCGACAGTCAATCAGTACAGTTCGGGCCCTGGAATCCTGATGTCCAATTCAATGGTTACGACATGTACGGGAACAAGATCCCCAGCCCAGTTGGCTTAGCGGACAACAATGTTAGCATACCCAGCACTCTTGGTCTTCCTCCGGCTGCCTTGCCAATCAGGCCCATGCCAGAATTCCCAGTGCCATCCTCAACGGTAGCTCCAACTGTAGGGCAACCCCCATCTTTCGAAGTTTCGAGTTTGAAGGAAGAGTTGAAGTATGTGAAAGAACAGTTGCACAGGATAACTTTCGGATCCAACATGGTCAGCTCTGTAGAGCTCAAAGACTCCAAGGCTCTCCCGAAGAACTTCAAGATGCCCCCCATAACCAAGTTTGAAGGCTCCACATGCCCTAAAACTCACATGAACAGCTACATTATGTCAATGGGTGCCAAATGGGCCACCGAAGAGATGCTGGCCCTTTACTTTCACTTATCCCTCGATGACTCTCCTTTGAGATGGTTCCTAGGTCTTAAACTGGAAGCGAGGGCTACGTGGTCCCAGATCAGTGATGCTTTTTTGGACAAATACAAAGGAAGTGTCGAGTGGTACACCACTCGTAGTGATTTGATCGGCACCATCCAGAGGCACGATGAGTCCGTAACAGACTTTTATAAGAGGTGGAACAAGAAGCTTAATGAGTTGGCTCACCCAATTCCCCTCTCTGACGAGAAGTCCATCTTCCTTTCATGTGTTAAGCCATCCGTCAGGGAAGCCATTGGCTGGGGGTACTACCCGAATCTGCGAGAAATGGTGAGTGCAGGGGCTGAAAGCGAGAATGCTACCTATTCCATTGTTCCAAGCTCTACCCCTGTCGCTCCAAAGGGTAAAGAAAATGCTGTCTCTAACACCGTCAACTACATTCAAGGGGAGAAGGGTCAGTTATCTGGCTGTGGTGGAGGAAGGCCTCAGTGGCAGAAATTCGATGATTTGGGGATGCTAACTGAGGAGGCATTTAATGGTTTGGTAAAGGCTGGGCTGATCAAGCCTCTGGATAATTACAACCCGGTTAAGGCAAACCCCAATCTGGACACTAGCAAGTTTTGCCTCTACCATCAGTACCCTGGACATGTTACCAATGACTGCGTCCCTTTAAAGCTGCTCATCCAAAGGCTTATTGATGAGGGGAAGATCGAGAAGGCTCCTCGCCCCAATGTGATTACCAATCCACTTCCGTGATCTTCACCAGAACCCAGGGCCCTCCCATCCAATATTAATACAGTCAATCAGTCTTTGTAGGATCTAGATTGTCTGTTTGTTTCTTTGATGAATGTCCTTTATCGGACAAGAGTCTGTCAAGTCCTTGTTGGACTAGTTTTTTCTTCTAATAATAAAAGTCTTTGTTTCTTTTCCTGCTAGACTCGAGACATCACTTGCCCACCCACGTTACAATTAATTGAAATGGTCTTATCCTAGATGATCACCTTTGCTGCTCAATCGCTAATGCTTTGAAATAACTCATGTTTAAATTAATCGGAGTGAGAAAATCAATTAATATCCTTCTCAAATTGGGGCTTACCAACTCCCCATCTTGCATTTCATATGCTCACATCTCTTTCATTATCCTCATCATTTCGTTGATCAAGAATTTGCATCAATCTTTCTCATTTAAAGCTTAAGCAAGCAACGAAGACTTAATTTCGTTTAGGTCATCCGGTAGGGATTGCGGTTGAAGCCTTTCACCCATAGGAAAGCCATTACCTCACCCTCACCAAACAATATCCTTTCATTTCAAGATCGGCGTGTTTTGAAACCCCATCTAGCCATCACCTTTCCTCCTTGCTGAGAGAAGTCCAAGCAATGCCAAGAAGTTAGCTTCGAGAGTCGGCGGTGCGCAAAATGTTCAAGTCATGCAGAAAGGACAAATATAATCCTCAGCTCCTCAGGAAGCCTTTCAAATTCTCAAAAAAAAAAAAAAGGGGGGGGGATTTTAAGTCCTCACAATCTTGGATAAAATCCTAAGCTCCTCAGGAAGCCGTCCAATCCTTAAAAGAAAGACTTTAAATCCCCACATCTCAGAAATAATCCTCAAGTCCTCAAAGAGGCCTTCCAAATTCTAAAAAAAGAAGGATTTTAAATCCTCACAATTCAGCAAAAAATTCCCGACTTCTCGAGAAGCTCTCCCATGATCAAAAAGAAGCCCGCTCTCGATAGCTTGGACTTCCTCTCACCATTACCTTAAATCAATCCCGAGTCATCCTCTCGACTTTAGAGGATATTCCCATTTTCTGTAACCAATTCCAAGCCATCCTCTCAATTTTAGAGGGTATTCCCTTTACCATTACCCTTGCCTTTGGCCAAAGTCAAAATTTGAAATCAATCTTCCTCGCCGTAGATTTTCCAAACACATCCCCGCAAGCCAACCTCTCATTTTTAGAGGTTCAGTCAGTAAAAGGCCTAGCCGACCTCTCATCTTAAGAGGTCATGACATTCCAAATCACCCGATGGCCGATCGAAGCCCGGAAACCCAACTACAGTCCCTACCGGATAGCAATTTCATTCTGATATCTTCGAGATCTAAATCAGATTAATGCTTCATTGCTTGCTTAAATCAGAGTCGAATCCATCTTGGCTCAAAAGATCATCAATCTAAGATTATGCAAATTCAATCCATTCATTCGACACTTCATGTGAGCATATTTCATTTCTCCTCCTCAAACACTTGCCGTGGATGTCCCACTGGGGCTTTGCGTCCGTGTCTTTCATGGACACTCCAAGGGGACATGATCTTCAATCCCCCAATTCTCAAAATTCTCGAGGGTCCCCCAAATCTCAAGTTTTCACTTTCATTCTCTTCATTCGGGATAAGCCCGAACTACGGCGACCTGAGCTCCTCATCATGGAGGGGAACGTAGGCAACCATAATTGGTCTGGTCGAAATCACAAATAAATCTCAAAAAATCCGGTCTCATCAAGGACCGTTCCTATACACCTTCCATCCTTCCGGATTTGATCTCGATATCAGTTGGTTTTCTCCTTGTGATTAATCAAAATGTTTGCTCATATCAGACTTAGTGTTTGAATAACCCGAACATCAATAAAGGGTTTTAAGCAGCTTTGTGATCATCATGAATAAGACAAGTTTTCAAGTGTCTTGACAAGTCTTCTCTCTCTCCGTCATAGGAAAATAGAGCCAAACACTGTCTTTCTGTCAGCAGGGGCTTCCAAACACTTTTCCACACCTTGTCGTGCTTACACTCTCTCAAAAGAGTCAAACCCAAAGCAAGTGTGTCATACACAAATTCGGGATTCATTCCCATTTTTCAAAAAAATGTGCCCCTGCACATATATATTTCCAAGTCTGTGACTGATTGACTAGGGTCTGGAAAGATGGGTGCCTCCTGGGTCGCGTGATGATTATGCCTGTAACAGGATTGCATTGGACCTCTCTTCATAACGTTCCATTTTGAGCCAAATGTTGGATCTGGGGGATGGTGCCAAGGTTGAAGATGAATTTTGGGACTGCTGTGACTGCCAGAATTCGCCTTTTGCGAAGCTGTCCTTTTACAAACGCTGGGGCTAGTTTCCCAAGAAAGTCAGTAAACATGACCATCCATCAGACGTCAGAACTGGCTGCATCTGCAGCACTCCATCGGCAATCCGATACTTGCTCAAAACTTGTCCAAAACAACCCAAAACTCTATATCCATTCCCCCTACTCACCAGCCGTATGGGAGAGGATTTGGCACACTTTGCACTCAAATACATTACCAACCCCCAACAAATGCCATCCTTTCTTGCCATTTCTTTGGACGGGCTAATACATATAAACAAATTAGTCTAGATGCTATCAATAGAATGCATTAGTTGCAAAATATAAAAATTTTATTTTACAAAGTAAGAGGCAATAGATTAGTGCATGCATTGTTCCCTCTCTCCCTAAAAGAGTCCAAAGCATGACAAAAGGGGATTGCCGTGATCACTCCGACTCGGAATCATCCTCCTTATCCTCCTCGGAGCCGCTGTCATCCTGGACGCTGCCTACCTCCTCCTCAGAGCCGCTATGCTCCTGGCCGTCGCCACCACCCCTGTACCTCGTGGATCTCGCCATCCGAATAATCATCATCCTCATACTGGGCCCAAGGCCGGGGCTTGCCATAATATCCATGCCACTCAGGCACTGCGGCAAGCGGGGGCTGGAAAGGATCATCCTCACCATCATCGTCAAAGGCCCGTCCTGTAATGACAAATGAATCAAAAGTCCGTTTTGAAATGGCAAATCATCATCAAAGGTTCGTCTTGCAACGTCAATGCTCATCAACAGCCAGTTTGGCAATGGGCAAGTCCTCAATAGCCCATCTTGCAATAGTGAATCATCAGCAATACCCGTCTCGCAATGGCAAATTAACAGCAGAATCCGTCTTGAAACGGTAATATCAACAGCAAAGTTCGTGTTCTACCCAAAAAATGTTTCCAAAGTCAGCCAATCACTTCAAGTGATCTTCGCGCGCACAACCCTTGCAGGTAAGCACAACACAGGTATGAAAGCATATCTCATTCACCTGCAAATCATCATTACTTTCTCAGATAAAGTCATTTCAAGTCATACAGTTCATCTCGCGATCCTTTTGAGTTAATCTCAATCACCTATTTGGGCTTGTTCCCATACCTCTTTAGGCTCGTTCCTATCCGTAGGCTTGTTCCTACACCTATTTGGGCTTGTTCCCATACCTCTTTAGGCTCGTTCCTATCCGTAGGCTTGTTCCTACACCCATTTGGGCTTGTTCCCATACCCAGCTAGGCTTGTTCCTATGCGTAGGCTTGTTCCTACACCTCTATAGGCTTGTTCCTATATCTCGCTAGGCTCGTTCCTATCCGTAGGCTTGTTCCTACACCTATTTTGGGCTTGTTCCCATACCTCTTTAGGCTCGTTCCTATCCGTAGGCTTGTTCCTACACCTATTTGGGCTTGTTCCCATACCTCTTTAGGCTCGTTCCTATCCGTAGGCTTGTTCCTATGCGTAGGCTTGTTCCTACACCTCTATAGGCTTGTTCCTATATCTTGCTAGGCTCGTTCCTATCCGTAGGCTTGTTCCTACACCTATTTTGGGCTTGTTCCCATACCTCTTTAGGCTCGTTCCTATCCGTAGGCTTGTTCCTACACCTATTTAGGCTTGTTCCCATACCTCTTTAGGCTCGTTCCTATCCGTAGGCTTGTTCCTACACCCATTTGGGCTTGTTTCCATACCCAGCTAGGCTTGTTCCTATGCGTAGGCTTGTTCCTACACCTCTATAGGCTTGTTCCTATATCTCGCTAGGCTTGTTCCTATGCGTAGACTTGTTCCTACACCTCTTTAGGCTTGTTCCTACACCCCTTTTAGGCTCGTTCCTATGTTTCATTCGGGTCTAAACGCCCACCTCTCGGTCTTTCTCAAATCATTATTCTTTGGCCCGGAATGGCCATAAACTACCCGGTCCGGAAAACCGTACAGTTTCCAACACACAGAAAATTGGCCCGGAATGGCCATAAACTACCCGGTCCGGAAAGACCGTACAGATTTCCCACACCGTAGAAATTCGCGGGTGACTCCCAAAGAAAAAAGTCAAATTTGCAGGTGACTCCCAAAGAAAAAAGTCAAATCATCGGGATGACTCCCCACCAAAAACAGTCAAGTTCGCAGGGTGACTTCCCAAAGAAAAAACAGTCATATTTTGCAGGTGACTCCCAAAGAAAAAAGTCAAAATCGCGGGTGACTCCCAAATAAAAAGTCAAATCATCGGGATGACTCCCCACCAAAAACAGTCAAATTTGCGGGTGACTTCCCAAAGAAAAAAACAGTCATGTTTCGCGGGTGACTCCCAAAGAAGAAAGTCACATTTTTCGGGGTGACTCCCCTTGGAACAGTCAATCTTGGGTACAAAAACCCGTAGCCTTTCATTGGCACCCCATCTTCAACGAACTACGATTCGGCTTGATTCCCCCACGGGATACGTAGGAATCCTCTTCATAAGAGGTCCAGCCACTTGACCATCTTGGTCACCTCTTTCCCCGCCGTTCGTGTCCGGCTCGGGATTCTCATTGTGTCGACGACCCCACTTCCCGTGGAAGTGACGTCGCCGAGGGGCTCTGTGAGTACCCCGATCCGAACCCATGATTTGGATCCACTTTAATTAAATTTTGGGCTTACATAATTGCTAAAGAAGCAAATAAGGTCCAAAAATCCCAACAGCCCACCAGTCCATTGGGCCTGCCAAGCTTTCGGCCCATTATGGCCAAAAGGAGTACGCTGTCGTCCGACATAGAAGTCACTAAGGCGGTTTAACTGCCCTTGTCATGCGACATAAGACTCCCCATCAGCCTGCCTATAAATACAAGGCATGGATGATCATTTTGGAGGGAGTAAGAGGGAATATTGGGGAGGATACCAGGAATATAAGGGAAACTCTGTCCAAATAGAGTCTCTCTCTCTCTCTCTCATACACACACTCACCTCCCTCCTCACACACACACACACTTCAAGGCCAAGACCTAAAGAAGCTTCCTTTGTTGGTGTGTAGAAGGGGTAGACACCATACTATTGGTGATCTCACCTTGTGGACTACAATAGGTAGACCCTAAACCCTTCTCCCTCTTTAAATAAAGTCTTTAGTACATTTATAATACATTGCATGCTTACTTGCTTTAATATTATGTAAAAATCGGGATTTTTTCATGATAAAGGTGGTGGAGAAGTGAATCTTCAATATTCACTTCTCCCCACCTCAGATCTGGACATTTGGTCATCTTAGGATCAATAAAGGTTCAATCTTTACGCATTTGCATCGAGTTAGGAGGAGATGGCTACTTCAAAGTGGCCAAAAATATGTGATTCATCACATTTGGTCACTAAAGCCATATGATCCTCCCATAATACTCCTATATTATCGTTATATTACTATTTACAGTAGTTAAATATGCTTGGTTTGCCTTGGGGAACAAAGGGGAAACAAACAGACTGAAGGGCACATAAATGGCCTATCTATGTCGGGCGACACAGGACTTCATGGAGATCCTGTGTCATACGACATAGAGATCCCAGAAGGCTGTAAAGCCATTCTTGGACTTCAGATCTGTCCAGTTTATTCCCTTTGCCACTCAGAGCTCTCCTAAGCATTCTCGTGGCTCATAAGCCACTATTTGAGTGCCTATGATCTGTTTGGGTGCGATTTATTGGAAGCGGATCGTCATATGACATGGATAACTTCGGATGTTCCATGTCACATGACATCCGTATCATTCAAAGTCTATCGTGACTTTGCTCACTCCCGGCAATCCCAAACTAATTTTAGACCTTCAAATAGTGTCTTGAATAAGTCCACTAAAATGTCATTCCAGTTCCAGAAATAGCTTGGTCATTGTAAAATACAATCTGACCAAGAGGTATCATGTCGTGCGACACCCTCTTCCTAGGAGGTCCTGTGTCGGACGACATCCAAGCTCTCTGGGCAGATTGTCTTACCTTCTGCCTTGTTTTGATAATCATAATATGTAAAAAGGGTGTGGCCCCCTGTCATGGCTCACAAGTTGTACTCAGCTTTCATATTATCAATGAAAATGTCAAATTTGCATGATTTGCACATCGACACATATTGCACACACACTTTGAATGTCCAAAATTGTCCAACGTTGATTGAAAGTCTCGAAAGAGGCGTGTTGGGTGAACTCTCTAGTTCTTCCCAAACACGTAACCAGACTCCCGGACTCAAAATCTCTCAAAATAGGTTTTTCAATGTTTTCCTCTAAAAACGGCGTGGCGACTCCCAAAACCGAAGTTTTCAAAACTCATCGTATCATTTTCAAAACATTTAAAATCTCTTTCAAAAAAGGGAGAAAATGATACTTTGATATTTTCGATTTTTCGGGCGAGCGTTCATTCAGACAGCTATCCCAAACCTTAGCTGTCAGACCTTAGCTGTCAGACCTTAACAGCAGACCAAAAACTGGTTCCACTCCTTGTACAAAAAAATGCATTATCTCCCTCTCCCGACATCGAAACCTCAAACAGATTTTTTCTGTGTGAAGTAGACACATAGAGATTTCCATCAAGTCTAATACCACAAGCTGAATCCTTCTGAGCGAAATTTGGTACCTATCTGAAGTAGGCAGCTGTCCCCAAATATTCCTCTCAGCATAAAAAAATTTATCAAGACTCCTCTCACCAAAAATCCTATATCTATCTCTCCAAAGCTCATAACCCTACACATTTTTCTCCCACTTAAAGAACACTCATATACCTCACCAAAAATTATAGCCTCACACTCTGGAGCTTGTTGAGTCAACACAGAAAAACCCGTGAAGTTGACCAAAAATCTGCTCAAATTTTCTTAATGAGCAAATTTTCATTATCATCTCTTTTTGCTTATGGAGTTTTGAAGCAAGGCATTAAGAGTTTAAAATGACCAATCATTCACCAAAAAGGGGGAAATTGTTAGGACCTAACTTTATGTTTTGATGATGATTGATCATTTAACGGGACAAAGTTAAATGGTCTAAAGTGTCAAGAGAGGAAAGTTGCAAAAGTTACCCAAGACCTCCTCCAAGTTTCCTTTCCTTTTCAACAATGATTTACACCACCTATCGAGGCTGAAAAATATTCAATATTAGACTCATTTGAAAGCTAATTTGATGATGTACAAGACTATGCAATGAGCTTTTGCATTTGAACAACTGGTGAAAATCTATATTCGAATAATCAAAAGGAAGAAACAATGATAAGGAAAGTGAAGGGTGCAAAATGGAAGTTTGATTCATATGTGCAAATGATTGCTACTGCTGAACAATAAATAGAGACTTTCAATGCATCATTTCCCCAACAACTCCTCCAACGGATACAAACATTTTCCTTAAAACAGGGAAGTAATGACACAACATTGAATGATGAAGACCAAGACCATATTGTAGACCTCTTCATTCCTCAGACATCATCAATGAAGACTCCCATTGAAGATAGCCATGTGCCATGTTCCCAACGGCTACTTCCTCAATCCTCCTATATATTGAACCCAAATCTCCCATTCTAACCTCTCCTACACACCACGTATTTACACCCCTTTCCTTGCCCCTTTTACAGTTAGCTCACACCCTTTACAGAGCCATTTTTGCAGTCCCTTTCCACACCCATTTGAAAAGCTTTCTTACAGCTCCTTACAACACCCATTTCCAGTCCCTCCTTACAGCCATTTCCACACACAGTTACAACACCCTTTAATAACCTTCTGCCACCCTTATTAACACCCTCCTTACAGCCATTTCCACACACAGTTACAACACCCTTTAATAACCTTCTGCCACCCTTATTAACACCCTCCTTACAGCCTTTCCACAGCCCCTTCATAACCTTCTGTAATCCATTTCCATACCCATTTACAGACCCTTTTAACAAGCCTTTTATAACAGCCTTCTTACAGCCTTTCCACTCCCATTTACAGCCCCTTCATAACCTTCTGTAATCCATTTCCATACCCATTTACAGACCCTTTTAACAAGCCTTTTAACAGCCTTCTTACAGCCTTTCCACACCATTTGCAGCTCTTTCCTCAGCTGCAGTCACGGACAGCATTACGATGCTCCCGGGTGCGCACAGAATCATCCCAAACTCCCCATGGCAGCCAGTGTCGACCAATGCACAGTCCGTGTCACACATTTTAAAACCGTGACTTTTGGTTGGTTTTTGGTCTAGTCCGTGTCATACAGCCCAGTTGCATATCCCAGTAAAGGTCAAACCTTAGTCCATAACGGAAGTCAAGATCTTTTGCACAAGCGGAACTCTGCCAAAATTCCGACAAGGAAAAATAGGCAGAATCTTGACTCCGTCATTGACTTTTACTTTGACCCGCATGGGATGCATAAGAGTCAAGCCCGAGTCCGTGCCAAAATCAAAAGATCTTTCACGCAAGCGGAGCTCTGCCGAAATTTCGACAAGGAAAAATTGGCAAGATCTTGATCCGGCATTGACTTCGACTTAGACTCACGCACAACCTATGCAACGAAGTTCAATGTGACAATGTGTCATTCGGCTTTTACCGCTCGACCCATGCCCATTATCTTCTTGGACATTGATGAAAAGTCAAAACGTCATTCGCGCAAGCGAAACTTTGCCGAAATTCCGTTAAGGCTGAAAGACGAGACTTTCCCGGCATTGCCTTGACTATAATCCGCATTGCTCGTGCGTTAAAAGTTCTTATGACCAGCTAGACCCGTTAGGAGCATTCTTCTCTCTCGGTCGGTGGGATCCGCGTGCCCTATAGGACCCTCGCCCGGGGCTGTCCACCCTGGGAGTTCGAAATACAGGTGGAATACGAGGGACTTAGAGACGTAGTGACGGAGCCCACTGATCCAGGATCTAGAGTAGTTGCGAAAAAGAAGGGCAGAACCCCTTTTCCAACCAAATAGAAATTAATAAAAGACACAGTTTTAAGTAAACTGGAAGATTCTAAATTTGCATATTGCTTGAGCCTTCAGCCTAAACACCTACCCCGATGTGAATGTGGTGCCCAAATTTTGTGTTGGATTCACGCGAGTTTGAAGACATCCGAGTTATTTGAAAAACGGAGTCGCCACGCCATTTTGATTACCTCAAAACTTTGAAAAAAAGGTTTTATGGGTTCGGAGGTTAAGTTACCCCTTGGGAAGAACGTTTGGCGTTCACCCAAGGTGCCTTGCAGGAGCAAGTCTCCCAAGATTTCAGTAATTGTGCTTGCTTGCGTGCTTTCTTGTGTGCATGTGTTTGAGAAAAGAAGGAGGGAATGTCCCAAGTTGTCTTCCGGACGTACAAACCATTTGTTGGTTGTCGCTCGGGATTTCTTGGAATTTTATGTATTTGGGATTATGATCCCGTCCTCATCTTATGACTTGTGATCATCGCATTTTAACCTCGGGACCCTCGGGACTTGCGTGATCGAGAGAATGACTCTCTTTTGGTCAAAGATGAGGTTCTTTAGAAAAGGAGGGTCCTTAGCCCATCA
Organism: Adenophora triphylla var. japonica; assembly: GCA_022495995.1. Classification (NCBI taxonomy): domain Eukaryota; kingdom Viridiplantae; phylum Streptophyta; class Magnoliopsida; order Asterales; family Campanulaceae; genus Adenophora; species Adenophora triphylla. The sequence goes on along the minus strand of JAFEMH010006850.1, from coordinate 13,495 downwards.
ATCCTACGCTTTAAGACGGTCGAGCTCGTATAGAGGCTTCATACTCTTTCTTAAGCAATAATCGGAGATATAGGGTTCAAGGTGTCCCTTTCTAAAGAAATATGGAACCTTTAATGGAAGGAACGATGTAAAGATAGGATCTTTTACACCGGCCCATTCCTAGGTTGGGGGATAGGGGAAATGTATGATGAAAAATGCCTCTTTAATGAAAAGATGACATTTTTGGGTTGCAAATGATGCACTTAGTTTAAAGAAATAATCTTTATTGCACATGATGCATAAAGATTTGATTTTTATGCAAATGATGCATTGGAAAAGGTTTTTGAATGCAAAGGATGCATTTTTATTGAAAAGATTGGATTTTTATGTGTAAATGATGCATAAAAATGACATTTTTTATTTGAGAATGGGGGTTTTAGGTGCAAAGGATGCACCTTTATGAAAAAGACTACATTTTTATGACAAATGAGGTCTTAATGCATGCAAAAGGGAAAGGGGGTGATAAAAATGTGATCTTTATGAATAAATGCCAAGTCCCAAGCAAGATATATAAATGCAATGAGCAAGTATATCAATTAAAAGCAAGGTTAGGGCGTGCGAGGTTACCAATTTCTTCCTTTGCTTCTTTGGTCGGAGCTAGGAGGAGAGGTTGGTCTTGGGTCTTCAAGGAGGAGGGAGGGAGCTTCTTGGCCTTCTTCTTCACCTTCTTGAGCCTTCATCAATATTCTTCACGTCTTGGGGGTGACTGATTGTGAGTGTATTGCTATGGATTGTGTGTTAATTGGTGTCTTGAAATGGGTAGAGGAGGGCTCTATTTATAGGCAGTCTGGATAAGGCTAATGAAGCCGTGCGGCTAGGGACAGCGAGCTAATGCAGCCGTGCGGCATTATCCATTGTGACTCAGCATTTCTAGAACCATGCAAGGTGGCAATTTCTAGAACCCTCTTCCTAATTAAGAAAAACGTGTTTTCTTAATTAGGAAGGCTCCCTTCAGCCCTTAATTTGATTTGGACTGTTCCAGAACATTTTCGGAACACTAGGAAGGTCCGGGGAATTACCGGGAAACTTACCGAAATTGCCGAGAAATTTAACCGGAAGGCATGAGCCAGATTTGGGTACTTACAGAAGCCCCTCGGCAACGTCACTCGCAAGGTGAGTGGGGTTGTCGATAGAAAAGGATCCGATCTGGCGAATGCCGAGACGGATTGGGTGACCAAGGTGGTCGAGTGGCTGAACCTCTGGAAGGCTACCTACGTATCCCGGAGGAATCAAGCCAGGCCGTAGTTCGGAATAGATCCACTGGGGAAGGAAGAAGAGAAACTGGTCTCTTGCTGGGGAAAAAGAAGAGAAAATGACCTAGGAGGTCAAGCAATTGATCCTACTGGGGATATGCTAGGAGTGACCAAGGTGGTCGGATATCTGAACTTCTATGAGGGGTTACTTCATCACTGATGAGTGACTGAGAAACAGGGTGACCAAAGTGGTCGAATGGCTGGACCTTTTATAAAAGGCTACCTACGTATCCCGGAGGAATCAAGCCTTGATCGTAGTTCAAGCATCACTAGATAGGTAGGAACGATGTCTAGGATTCTTGAGATTTTGACAATTAATGGAGGCTGTCACCTGATTGACAATTACTGGAGGATGTCACCTGATTGAAACTAGAGCTTACGTCACTATCGAGTGGATAGAGGTAGCTAGAGTTTGGTGAACTTGAGCATACGTCTCAATCTCTTTCGAATCAGAGATATGGGTTGCCAAAGCTAGAATGATTTAAGCATACGTCACTATTCGGGATAGAGGTAGCTTAAGTTGAGAGAAACTTGAGCGTACGTCACTATTCGGAATAGAGGTAGGCTCAGTTTAGAGAAACTTGAGCGTACGTCACTATTCGGGATAGAGGTAGCTTAAGTTGAGAGAAACTTGAGCGTACGTCACTATTCGGGATAGAGGTAGCTTAAGTTGAGAGAAACTTGAGCGTACGTCACTATTCGGGATAGAGGTAGCTTAAGTTGAGAGAAACTTGAGCGTACGTCACTATTCGGGATAGAGGTAGCTTAAGTTGAGAGAAACTTGAGCGTACGTCACTATTCGGGATAGAGGTAGCGAGGTACCAGGCAGGCGTGGCTGCAGAGGAGTACTTTGACATGGACACCCCCTACGCTGTGTTTGTGGAGCAGCGCCTGAGGACGCCACAGAAGCTAGTGAAGCTGGCGGTCACTCAGGGATATGGGGAGGATGAGCCTATCGACCCGCCGATCCCTCCCCGCGCATCTGTCCTAAGTGGTCCATGGAGTGCCGAGGAGGATGAGGATACTCCGTCCCCGATGCTAGGGAGCCCCAAGCACACCTTGCCGCCCGATAGCACTGTGAGTATACTTTTAGGGTCCTTCCCTTTTCGGCCTTTCAAATTTTTCTCGCTTTTTGCAATTTTCTGAGATTTTCGAGATTTTTCTCTTTTTTTCTCGTGTTCCGGCTCGCACTTACGATAGGCCGGTCAGCGTAATAGGGGCTGGAAGGACATGTGCCTGCCTCTTCTTCGAGGAAGCCGGCTCGCGCTCGAAGGCGGCAGCGGATGCACAGGAGCTCGGGCGCAAGAGACGGCACGTCGGGGCACAACGTCTACCTCATCGGCCTCGGAGTACTCTTCCAAAGTGCCATGCCTCGGGCGGGGACCCAACGCCGACATTCAGGAGCAACTGGCCGAGTACGGCACGATAATGTCCATTTGTCTCGACGTGAGCGACTGTGAGGACCTGATGAGGGAGGCTAGCATCTATGAGCTGAGCAGCGACGAGGAGGAAGAAGAATCGGAGGCCTAGGAGGTCTCTAGAATAGATTTGGAACAAAAAACAAACAATTTACAATTTTTTATGCACACTTTGTTTATTTTTTGCTTTATTTGGGCGCCGATGGGGCGAAAACATTGTATTTACGTTTTATTTGCTTTTCTAATTCATGCTTTTTCAATTTGCATATTATCTGAGCCTTGGGGCGACTTTTTTGCTTGGAATTGGGGCTGAAACTGGGCCAAAATGATTTATAATGGTATATAAATGCTTGAATGGCTTCTGGACATATTTTTGTACAGGTTTTGGTTGAAAAAGTGGGGTGAAAACTCCCTTGGGCAGCAACTTTGGTTGCTGCAGAATTTTTTTCTGCAGAGGGCTAATGTAGCCGTGCGGATAGGTCTATGGGGCAAATGAAGCCGTGCGGCTCACGCCTGTCTCGAACTGGTTATTTTCTGAATAAAAGCAAGGCTTGGCCATTTCATTTCATTTTCAACGTAGACTTGTCCCAATTGTTCCCAGAGCACATTTTGGACCTAAAAGCACCATCTTTGATCACTTTTGCGATGGAGAGGCCCGTTAGACTACAAAGGGGGAAGCGAGACCGTTTTCTGTCCGATCTTCAATCTTGGGCGAGACATAACTTCCAAAATCACAAGGGGCTGCTTGATTCTTTCTTCAAGATCAAGTCTTTATGGCATTTGAGGGATCTCCCGCCCGATTGGGACCTGTTGAGAGCCGCAGCAAAGTTCTGGGACGTCCGGAGACATGTTTACTGCTTTTCTTACAACGAGATTGTCCCGACGCATGAAGACTTCCGAGCCTTGATTGTGGGTCCCGAGATTGAGGCTATATCTATTCCACTGATCGGAGACGTGCCGGTGACGGTAAAGCTTGCATCTTTTCTGCAGATTCCTTTGGGAGAGGCTGAAAGGATGATGATAGCCCCAGATAGGATTGACCTTTCTGATATTCCGGGTAGGTTTGGGTCTCCAGATATGGCTGCGACCACGGTGGCTATGGATGCTTTCATTCTCTGCGTATTCTCTCGCTTTCCGTTCACCGCCGAGTCCGTGGGGATCTGTCATAGTGGTCTCTTGGACATGGTTAGAGACCGCAAGGCTGGGAAGGATATTGTCCCGCTGGGTTTTGGGAGAGACACTCCATGGGATTGACAGGATGGCTCGGGAGACCATTTCATGAGATCCGGGAGTCCCGCCATTGTGTTGACCTTATGGCTGCATAGGAGAGGCTCGGGGCTTTGCCAGGGGCTTTGCCGACTCGGTGCCCTTGGGTGATTTCTCGAGAGGTGCACCGAGGCAACAGGACAGTGGTAACTGGGAGCCGATGATGGCTAGGCTATCCACTTTGGACATCCGTTTGTGGATACCACACCGGAGGTTGCGCACTCAGGAGGATATTTCAGGAGTCTTATGCTGTGAGGGTTCCAGATTCTCGCCGGTCATCCTTCTACATACCCCCGCTTGGTATCCAGGCAGCTTTGGGGCTTTACAGGAGCCATTGAGTGATTGGGAGGACATCCGGACCATGGAGGTGGTGTCATTGGACATGAGGGATCCAGCCAGCCTTCTCTTTCTTCTCGAGGGCTTGGACATATGCCGCTTTCCCACCCGTGGCTATCTTCAGGAGCAGGAAGAGCACCATCTTGACCACCGTCTACTTGGACCGGTACGAGAGGGAGATCGGGAGCGACTCGTGTCATCTTGGAGGAGAGACGTCGAGCTTTATTGGGAGCCGATCGCGACTCGAGTAGGACTTTGCGGGAGACTGAGGCTAAGGCGAGTCGCCATAACTACCAGTGACTTGGTCGTGGATATGGAGGCTCGGTACAAGAGGTTGTCCGAGGTCGCTCCTTTGACCGAGGCTCAGAGGGAGGAGGTGCGGACTCGTGCTCGGATAGAGAGAGCACTTATTGACACGGGTTTGGTGGAGGCTCCAGTATACCAGAGGTCGGAATGAGGGATACCGACATCATAGACAAAAAGAGGAAGAAGACTCGACGGGGCCGAGGAAAAGGGAAGAAGACCAAAGAAGACTCAGCGAATGACGACTGACAAGTCTTTTCTCAAGATTCCCTTATTGCCATTTTGCAAACACATTAGTTTATTTAGGCATTTTATTGTATTTTAGATCTTTGTAGCAGGTTTAGCAGAGTCAAGAGGTAGACCGTGCTTGAACTCATCAAGAAGTTTTTAACTTGTAATGAACAAGAAATATTATCTTAGAAATTAGTCAAGACACATTTCATGGAAATTCAAATGTCTTTTTTTTTATTGATCAGGACACATTTCATGGAAACTTAATCGTCCTTTTTATTGTTTAGACCGAACCATATATGGCTGCCTACGTTCCCCTTTTACAAGAAAGACTAAGGGGCTCAGGTCTTCGTAGTTCATTCTGGTGAACTAAAATTTTCATGTGCAACCCTGTTTTTTGCCTAGACCGCCCCTTTTGGGGTTTTCAGCCTAGCTGGGCATTACTCTTTTTGCACTAAGATTTTTTTTTCTTTTTCTTTTTCTTTTTCTTTTTATGTGCAACCCTCGTTTTGCCTAGACCGCCCTTTTTGGGGTTTTCAAATTTAGCCGGGTATTACTCTTTTGCACTTTTTATTTTTTCTCTTTTTTTTTTTTTTTTTTTTTTTTTTTTTTAGATATAGTATCTTTTGAGCTTATCACCGTTGACTGGGTGGACAAAGGGATTGCCATCCAAGTCTGCAAGCTTCATGGCTCCTCCCGATAGTATCTTCTGCACCACATAAAGGCCGATCCAAACGGGTTCCCATTTTCCTGTGGGGTTGTCTCGGGTAGGGGGCTTTACTTTCAAAGCACTAAGTCACCCTCTTTGATGTCTCTCGGCCTTGACTTTTTATCAAACGCCCGGCCATTCGCCTCGGTAGGCTCGGGTGTGTTCCATAGCTTTGAGCCTTCTCTCATCGAGCGGTGGCTAATTCATCATGCCGCCGCGTAGCCATTCTACTTCGTTGACACTGTTTTCCAGGAGGACCCTTAATGACGGGATTTCCAATTCCATTGGTAACACCGCTTCCATCCCGTAAGTTAGGCAAAAGGAGTTTCTCCGTGGCCGTTCCGACAGAGGTTCCGTAGCCCCAGAGTGCTAGGTGCGGCTTTTCGGGCCAATCACGACCACGGGTGGCCATCTTCCTGATGATCCGCTCGAGTGTCTTATTAGCAGCCTTCCACGGCTCCTTTGGTCTCGAGGTCCGTACGGGGACGACTTATGGCGAGTAACTCAATTCTCGATGCTAGCCTATCGCAGCCTTCCTTCGAAGTGTGACCCATTATCGAAATGATCTCGCTGGGCACCCCATATCCGCACATTATGTTTTCTTTGATGAATCGGGCCACTTTTCTCGAAGTGAGGACCTTGTAGGACTTGGCCTCTACCCACTTGGTGAAGTAGTCGATGGCTACCAACACGAACTTCGTGCCCATTGCTTCCGGTCGGGGCTATTTTCCCTATCACGTCAATGCCCCAAGTTGCAAACGGCCAAGGAGTCGTCATGCAAGACATGTGTCATGAGGTGGGAGATGGTTGAGGTTGGCAAACCGCCGGCATTTGTCGCAGGTTCGGACGTCTGAACACGGTCTGTCTCCATGGAGATCCAAGTAGTAACCCATTCGAGGATCACTTGCATCGTGGCTCGGCATTCATGTGAGGACCGCAAGGACCATTGTGGACTTCGGTCATCAACTCTCCGGCTCTTTCTTGAGTGACACATAAGAGGAGTGGTCCTTGATAGCGTTTCTTGTACAGTTGCCTCCTAGGATGACATAATGGGAGGCCAACCTTTTCGGGGCTCGCAAGCTTTTGGCTACGATACCTTCTTTTGGTCTACCTTCTTCGTCTCGAAAGCCGACTCTCCGTCTTTGAGGAATTGGTAACTGATTGTACCAAGGTTCCTTTATGGGCTCGGGTCCTGTGTCCACTTCACAACACAAGGCCGGGGCTTCTCTTCTACCCACTCTGAAGGGCTTTATGGCTTTTCCTCGGGGATCTCTACCAATGAGGCTATAGTAGCTAGGGCATCTCGCGACCGTTCTTTTCCCTCGGCAAGTAGTGGAAAGTCACTTCTCCGAACTGTCCCAGCCAACTCCTCCATATGGGCATGATACCGTTGCAGATTAGGGTCCACGCCTTCCACTTGTTGGAGACTTGGTTGATGATCAGTGGCCGAGTCTCCGTAAACTTCGAGCTCCTTGACATTTCTTTCTAAGGCAGCCTCCAAACCAAAGAATGCAGGCTTCATACTCGGCGACATTGTTCGTGGCAGAAAGTTCAACTTGAGGGCTATGGGGGTATGCTCATCTTTCGGATCGACCAATAGCATTCCTACACCATTTCCTCTTTTGTTAGCGGCTCCGTCAAATAACAATTGCCATCTATTCTCGTGCTCAACCGCAAAGATCCCTTCATCTCTGGGAATTGGGGTTCAGGCCCTCTGTCTTCATTATCGGGAAATTCGCCAGGTGATCTCGACAATGCTTGACCCTTGATGGCCTTTACGGTCACATAGTTGATGTCGTATTACGCCAAGAAGAAGTACCACTTCGCTAAACGCATTGAGAGGGAAGGCTTGTCAAAGATGTACTTGATGGGGTCCATTTTCGAGACCAAATTCACAGGGTGGGCTTGCATATAATGCTTCAATTTGCCGACTACCTGCACTCGCTCCCGCACGGTGTCTTTTCACATGCCGAGTAATTGAGCTCACTCCCCGTAGCTTCCGGCCGACAAAGTAAATGGCGTTTTCTACCCGAGAGTCTTTCTTTTCCCGAGCAAGCATAGCCCCAACCGCCGTGTTCATGATAAATGAGATAGAGCGTAAGAGGCTTCGTCTATGTGGGGGCATAGTACCGGGGATGTACTAAGTATGCCTTGATCTCGGTCAAAGGCATCCCGGCATTCTTCGGTCCATTCAGTGTCCACATTCTTCTTCATGAGCTTGAAGATGGGCTCGCACATAGTGGTCAACCTGATTGACGAAACGGCCGATGTACCGCAATTTACCCATGAAGCTCTTGACTTCGTCCGGGTTTGAGGTGGCCTCATATCCACGATGGCTTTGATCTTTCGGGGTCAACTTCTATACCTCGCTCCGTAACCATATACCCAAGCACTTTTCCCCTTGTCACTCCGAAGGTGCATTTGGCGGTTTAGTCTCATGGAATGCTGTCTCAACCTCTCAAAGAATTTTCGTAGGTCAACAAAGTGTCGCCCACCCTCTCCTTTGGAGTGGATTATCATATCATCTACATAGACCTCAATCTCCTTGTGGATCATGTCATGAAAAAGCGGTGTTGCCTCTTTGGTAAGTAGCCCGGCATTCTTGAGCCCGAATGGCATTGCGTATATGAGGGTTCCCATGGTGTGGTGAAGGCACGTCTTTTCCTGGTCTTCCTCGGCCATCTTGATCCCGGTTTTGCCCAGCAAAACCATCAACGAAGGATTTGACTTCGTAGTTGGCGGTGGAGTCCACCAGGATGTCTATGTTTGGCAAAAGAGGGTAGTCGTCTTTGGGGCTGGCCTTGTTCAGATCTCGGAAATCCACACGGCCAGTCACACCTTCCCATTGGCCTTGGTTACGGTCACGATGTTGGACAACCATGTCGGGTATTCAATGACTACGATGAACCCTACCCGCAAGTAGCTTCTCAATTTCTTCTTTGACCCGTAGAGACCATTCCCGGCTTGATCTTTCTCGCTCGCTTTACCTGCGCTTAGCATCTCGGTGCTAGAGGGATTACGTGTTCTACTATCGAACCTGTCTAGCCCCTGCAGATATCCTCGTATGACCACGCAAACACGTTGACGTATTCTCTCGAGCGGCTCGATCAATCTGTCCCTTTCAACCCCCTGGAAGAAGCTTCCAATCTGTGTCTCTTTAGGTTCCTCAATAGTACCCAAGTTCACACTTATCAAAACCTCCTCGGCACTTGGGCCCGGTTTTCCTCTTTTTCGAAACCCGCTTAAAGATTTCTTTAATGTATTGTTCGTTTAGTGTGTTTGCATCTTGTTCAAATGATTCATTATTAACCGTTGTTAAGTTTTGAGTTAATTTATCATTTGTTAAGTTGGCAATAAGAGGATAATCAGAAAGATTTGTCATTTCATTCAAGATAAGGGGAAAGATGACATCGATTACATTTTCATAATCCTCGGGCGTGAGGCCTTCGGATGACTCCCGAGGACTCGGAATTCAAAGATTCTGACTCGACCAATAGACGCTACTTGACTCTGGACCCTACGCTACTTATTGACTCGAGGGGACTTGACAAGGGTTGGACCGGGATCTCACTCCTTCTTGCCGTTGCCCCGGGAGTAGCAGTCTTGCGCCGTTGTTCGTAAAGTTGGAGACTTCGAACCGATCAAAAACTTGCCGGGAAATCATTGACGGGCCGGTGCTGTGGAAAGATGGTGAGGGGAACTAAAGTGACTTGTTGCAATCTTTCGCCTAGCTCTTCCGTAGCGACTGGACTCATTGACTCAAGTGTCCGGCTCATTTTGTCGACGCACCGCCGATAGGTCATCTTTTCCTTGCCAATCTTTGATACCACCACCTTGTCAAGATAGCCAATAGTGAGGGTTGGCTTGAATGATGCCGATGAAGTCTTCTTCGAGAGACTTTGATCCTTCTCCGATTAGCCAAATACTCTATAGGCTTTCTGTATTCGTCTTCTAGATCTCGCTAGCTTTTTGTTGAATCTTACAATGGCAACAAACTCGTAATTTTCTACTTCAAGAGGATCACTGATCATAGGGATATCAGCCGGGACTGTGCTTGGGGTGACGGGTTCCTTGACGGGTTCCTTGGCATAACCGACATAGTAGTCGAACTTGCCCGAAGGCTCTCCCAAAGTTCCTACGCTCTTGTCCCCAGCCTTCGTATCTTTCCTTAAGCTTCTGCCGTGTGGACTTTCTCTTCTTCTTCTTCCTTGAAGGAGCGTCCTCATTGATCCATTCTTGATACTCATACTCTAAGCGTCTTCACAATCACATACATCATACCGTATGTGAGGCTTGGGTTGAACCGGGATAGCCCCTCCAACCGCTTGGTCATTACCATTGTGGATTACCATGTTGGCCATTTTGACACCGAAAAGCCGACAAAACCGAGGATTCTCGCGAACCGGGTTCGAGGATTCTCGCGCTAACAAGTCGCCGACCCGGTGTTCTCACCCACTTCTTTCTCGCCGCGGGAAAGGGATAGGAAAGGTTTAGACTCGGGGTAGGTGTTTAGGTCAAGGCTCAAGCAATATGCAAATTAGAATCTTCAAGTTTACTTAAAATGTTGTCTTTTATTAATATCTATTTGGTTGGAAAAGGGATTCTCGCCCTTCTTTTTTCATGACTACTCTAGATCCCGGATCGGGCCGGGTTCCGTCACTACGTCTATAAGCCCCTCGTATTCCACCCGTATTTCGACCTCCCAGGGTGGACACTGCGGCGAGGGTCCTATAGTGGCACGCAGATCCCACCGACCGAGGAAGTAAAGAACGCTCCTATCGGGTCTAGCGGGTCATAGGACCTTTCAACGCACGAGCGATGCGGATTATAGTCAAGGCACACTGGAAAGTCTCGTCTCTCTCGCCTTGACGGATCTTTGGCGTAGTTTCGCTTGAGCGAATGAGCGGTTTTTTTTTTTTTATTTTTTTTTTGACTTTCGGTAATGTCCGAGAGAATAATAGGCATGGGTCGGGCGGTAAAAAGCCGGATGACACAAAGGTCACATTGAACTTTGTTGCATACGCAGTGCGTGAGTCGGAATCGAAGTCAATGCCTGGCCAAGATCTTGCCAATTTTTTCCTTGTCGGGATTTTGCAGCTTCGCTTGAGCGAAAGATCTTTTGATTTTTGGCAAAGACTCGGTCTTGACTCTTACGCATTCCGTGCGGGTCAAGGTCAATAGTCAATGCTCTGAGTCATGATCCCACCGATTTTCCTTGTCGGAATTTCGGCGAATTTCGCTTTAGCGAAAATCTTAGCTTCCGTTATGAGCTAAGGCTTGACCTTTACGTGGGTATGCAACTCGGGCTATATGACACGGACTAGACCAAAACCAACCAAAAGTCACGGTTTTTTGAAACGTGTGACACGGATCGTGCATTGGTCGACACCGGCCGCCATGGGGAGGTTGGGATGATTCCGTGCGCGCCCGGAGCATCGTAAGGCCGTCCGTGATCGCACTGAACCACCCTCGGCTTCAAGGACGTGCGTGCAAAAGTGTACAGATATATCAAAGTGCGCGTAGTGTGCGGTCTCCTAAAAATGTTCCTTTTTGAGTTAAAACAGTAGATTTTCATAATGTGTTTTAAAGGAATGATTTTCGGGACGTGGGAAAAATGCAACACATAAGCACGTAAATTTTCTCGGGAGCCCCACCGCCATGGAGCCGAGTAGCCCCAAGCCGCTAGGATCGCTGAGATTAACCATGATTTTTTCCTTGTGGAATTGCCACCGAGGTCGCCCTTGGCCGAATCTAATGAGGATTTGAGCCGTACGATCGCATGGATCAATTTTCCAGGTTCCACTCCTTTTGCTATTTTTCGGGTTGTTTCCCGTTTCAAAGTATGCACAGATCCCAAGATGCAAATGATGCAATGCATGGTAAAGAAAGCAAGCATGATTAATGAAATCGGCGATGGGAGTCTAACCCGCTCAAAGGGAAAAGCTTTCTTTGATTTTTTTTTTCAAAATTTTTTTTTTCAAAGAAGGATACTGGTACGTGGATTGTTAAACCACCGGTTATCCCAACTCCCACGTCAGGGAGTGTACATGAAGGGTAAGTGGTTTCCACCTATATACCGAGTATCGATTTTTGTTTTGAAAATAAAAGCTTTTCTCCTTTGGGATGTCCCCAGCGGAGTCGCCAAACTGTGAATGTGGTGCCCAAATTTTGTGTTGGATTCACGCGAGTTTGAAGACATCCGAGTTATTTGAAAAACGGAGTCGCCACGCCATTTTGATTACCTCAAAACCTTGAAAAAAAGGTTTTTACTGGGTTCGGAGGTTAAAAGTTACCCTCGGGAAGAACGCTTTGGCGTTCACCCAAGGTGCCTTGGCCGGAGCAAGTCTCCCAAGATTTCATCAGAGTAATTGTGCTTGCTTGCGTGCTTTCTTGTGTGCATGTGTTTGAGAAAAAGAAGGGGGAATGTCCCAAGTTGTCTTCCGACGTACAAAACCATTTGTTGGTTGTCGCTCGGGATTTCTTGGAATTTTATGTATTTGGGATTATGATCCCGTCCTCATCTTATGACTTGTGATCATCGCATTTTAACCTCGGGACCCTCGGGACTTGCGTGATCGAGAGAATGACTCTCTTTTGGTCAAAGATGAGGTTCTTTAGAAAAGGAGGGTCCTTAGCCCATCAATCCTACGCTTTAAGACGGTCGAGCTCGTATAGAGGCTTCATACTCTTTCTTAAGCGATAATCGGAGATATAGGGTTCAAGGTGTCCCTTTCTAAAGAAATATGGAACCTTTAATGGAAGGAACGATGTAAAGATAGGATCTTTTACACCGGCCCATTCCTAGGTTGGGGGATAGGGGAATGTATGATGAAAAATGCCTCTTTAATGAAAAGATGACATTTTTGGGTTGCAAATGATGCACTTAGTTTAAAGAAATAATCTTTATTGCACATGATGCATAAAGATTTTATTTTTATGCAAATGATGCATTGGAAAAGGTTTTTGAATGCAAAGGATGCATTTTTATTGAAAAGATTGGATTTTTATGTGTAAATGATGCATAAAAATGACATTTTTTATTTGAGAATGGGGTTTTAGGTGCAAAGGATGCACCTTTATGAAAAAGACTACATTTTTTATGACAAATGAGGTCTTAATGCATGCAAAAGGGGAAAGGGGTGATAAAGATGTGATCTTTATGAATAAATGCCAAGTCCCAAGCAAGATATATAAATGCAATGAGCAAGTATATCAATTAAAAGCAAGGTTAGGGCGTGCGAGGTTACCAATTTCTTCCTTTGCTTCTTTGGTCGGAGCTAGGAGGAGAGGTTGGTCTTGGGTCTTCAAGGAGGAGGGAGGGAGCTTCTTGGCCTTCTTCTTCACCTTCTTGAGCCTTCATCAATATTCTTCACGTCTCTGGGGGTGACTGAGTGTATTGCTATGGATTGTGTGTTAATTGGTGTCTTGAAATGGGTAGAGGAGGGCTCTATTTATAGGCGCCTGATAAGGCTAATGAAGCCGTGCGGCTAGGGACAAATAGCTAATGCAGCCGTGCGGGCATTATCCATTTGTGACTCAAAGATTTCTAGAACCATGCAAGGTGGCAATTTCTAGAACCTTCTTCCTAATTAAGAAAAACGTGTTTCTTAATTAGGAAGGCTCCCTTCAGCCCTTAATTTGATTTGGACTTTGCTCTTAGTAACATTTCCAGGAAACACTAGGAAGGTCCGGGGAATTACCGGAAACTTACCGAAATTGCTCGGGAAATTTAACCTAGGAAGCGCATGAGCGTATTTGGGTACTTAGCTACCCGGAAGTCTAAAGCCTTCTCCTATCCACTTTCCCCCGCAGCTTGACGAAAGCAAGTGGGTGAGAATACCGGGCTAATCGGCTTGTTAGCGCGAGATTTCTCGTGAACGCCCGCTGTAATCCTCGCTTTGTCACCCAAAGAGTCGAGAATGGCCGATTTGATAGAAAAC
>JAFEMH010006849.1:0-110549 GCA_022495995.1 Adenophora triphylla var. japonica | reverse complement strand
CATTTCCATCGGGCCGATTGTTTAGATCACCTGTCCCCAAGTGCTCAAGAGTCCTTCTGAAGGCTCTTGCACACGGCGAAGGAGTTAGATGAGGCAACCAACATCAAGTAGAGAATCACGCTTGTGCTTCGATATTGCAATCCTTCACTACCCTAGTAGCATTAGCAAAGCAGGGAATCAGTGGAATAGGTTCCTCGTGAACGTTCAATTTCTCCCTCTTGCCTCGAGAACAATTCTCACGCTACGGATCCAATCCATATAGTTTGTATTTCATTCTCTTCCAACTTTTCCTTCTCAAGGACAAGACGGCAGTTGACAAATGATTATTGTTTGGATGCCATTTATTCTACAAAAAAAGAAAGTACATAGTAAATATGAACACATATAAGTAAACATATTATATGAAAAGTATAATATACATTTACATGAAAATAAATGCTCCCACTAAATTATACACCTTACACAATGCAAAGTAAGCATAATATACATTTAATGGGCTAAGATCCAACTTTAATTTAATTTCAAGTTTGCTATGGCAAACCGCTCAAAACTAAATTAATTAGGTAGAAACATAAATCATATCACATATATGACTCTTAGATCTTTTATGAGATTTATTCAAGACATCATGTGTCTAAGCATATTTTAATCTCATCTTATGCCTCTCGGGGTCCAAAACCATTTTGATAACCCAATTACTAGTTCATTCAGCTTTAAATGTATAGGAACCACCATTTCCTCATCTTGCTCGCATACTGGATAGAATCTGAAAAGTACCTTGCTACGGCAAGCCCACCCAAAATAATCTCAACTGGTCATTCAAGTGTTTTAATCATGGAATTGGCATAAAGAACTTAAATGTTAAATGAAGGTTCTTTAAAGTGTTAGATTATAAGCATAGTCAGCAAAGATAGTCATAAATTGTGGCACTGGGTAAGTTCCCAGGAAGGATAGGTGAGCCACATAAGGATCTACTTAAGTACCAAATCTCTCCCTTTGGACAGACAACTCTCCTTCAGACATGCACGAATCAAGTAAATCGCCTCGATTTGCAATTTTATAATCAACACTTTGAATAAATAATCGCTTTCCTTTTTAAATTTTGCGTAAGGGGAAATGACTTTGTTTCTCCATAAACAAACACAAAACCAAAATCTTAATGTTTTAAATCTAAACATTTCAGGAAATTACAAACATAATGTTTCAACTAAACATCTAATAAAATTCTTAACACATAAGAACACATAATTCATGCATCGCAACAATTAATAAAATCATATTTTAATTAACTAAGCATGCACAAACAATGAATTAATCTAGCATAGCCCTATAAACTTAATTTCCAGAAATTTATAGCATCCAGGATTAATATATAAACATATCAGATTGTAAACACATTCGCAGATTAATAAGATTGTTTAACAATGATTCTCGCCAGATTGGGCAAGGAGTGTCGCGTGACACATCATGAAGTGTCGAGTGACATTGGCAAGGTGTCGCGTGACACCAGACACTACCATGCAGATTTGCAGATTCAATCGATTCTTAATCATAGAACAATTATATCATGTAAACAACATTTAACAGATTTAATTCAATATCAACCGTAACACGATTTAGGCATCTTGTTTCAAAAACAATCAATCTATTGCATACATAACATGCAAAAGAACATATAAACAATTTATATCACTTTTCTAGCATGTTAATTCAAACTTAATCATATGAACGGGGCTCGATACCATTGTTGGGTTTTCAACAGGGTCCATGCGCAACGGAATTAAGCATCTAAAAACATAAAACCCAAGAAGCCTAGGATCCGTTCTATACAATTAACTTGAATTCCTATGAGATGGAAATAACCAACCTTGAACGTTTTCCATTCTTGAGCTATCGAATGATGTATTGATGTGATTCTGAATACAAGCTTCAAACTCTAGGCCTTGATCGTTGAACGAGCGAAGACCCTCTTTCGGTATCCACACCTTTGAATGAATCCAAGAAAAATTTCTTGAAGATTGCTAGATCCTTTAAACCTTGAAGAATATTGAGAATATTGTTGTGAATTTCTTTTCAGAATTTTGGCTAACTTATTAGGGTTGACAGACGTTCATATTTATACTAAATTAGTATGGTATATGATTCCTAATCAAATTAGGAAAGGAGTCTGTAAACCGCCATAGTGTCTTGTTCTGTCGCACGACCACACAAAGCACATGGCCTTGTTATGTCGCATGACCAGACAAGGCTGATGTGGAATTCTGAATCATTCTTCCTCTGGTTTATTGAATTCATTCTAGTTGTGTGTGACCCAATAGGATTATATTATATTGGCAATGAGCTCAATCATATCTACTCTCATAAGACGTAAGCGGACTCTAGCAAGCCATTATGTCTACCCAAATAATATAACATAAGAGTTCATGTTTCTAATGGTACACTTCCATTTCTCCCTTTATCTCACGATGTTATATTGAACACAAGTCATGGTCCTCGTCAACTTGTCTTTGTTCAATGCTTTCTCGATTCTTAAGTATAATGATAATCCAATCGTATTGGGGTATGGCCATACACTTTCATCATTTTCACTCATCGAGGGGCCCAAGCAAAACATTTCTCTTTCGAGGGACAAATTCCATCTTGACTTATCATCCTTCCCATCATGAATCCGTTCATGCCAAAATTAGCCTTTATAAATATCGTGTTAAGATATCATTTGACTAAAATCAAACATGACTTTCATCATATGTAAGGTCATGATAATCTCAGGTCTAGGGACTAAATGAAGTGACCTTATGAGATTTAATTATGACATTTGACCATGACATAAATCTCATACGGGTCAAGTCCAGTCACTTGTTCTCTAACGAGTACCCATAAATTTAATGTGCATCTCTATGCATATAATCATCACATGATTATCCATTAACATTTATACTAATTATTCTCTTAATAATTAGGGATGGAGATTATTACTAATAAATATGCAAAACATATAATAATCAAATGATAAATTTTTCATATAATAATAAATAATGTCAACACATAAGTCTATCAACTATAGGCCTAGGGCATAACACTAACAGAAATAGCTTCCTCAACTGGCTATAGATCTATTGTCACCTTCAAGGACGTTTTTAGCTCATTGATTTTGGAGCTAAGCTTAGAGTTGAAACCTTCCTTGAGGTTCTCCAACCTGTCATTAACTTCATCATTGTGAGCATTGATTTTGGCTTTAAGACTATCTCCAATGATGTTCATCTTCACATTCATCTCCCCCTTAAGAATATCCAGCACTTCAAGGAGGCTGGTTTGCATTGAATCCAAGACTGATCTGAGCTCTAAATCTGGTTGCAATTTAAAGGATTTGAGGAACTCAGTCTTCAGTAGTCCAAGATCTATCTCTAAAGCTTTGCATATATTTTCTCCAAGCTCAGTGAGGATCTTGTTCAATTCAGCAACAGAGGCTTTATCTCCCAAGGCATGTAGCATGCCATCTTCTAGGGATTTCTAGAATGCATTAAATCAATTCTCAGCAGCGGCTTTAACTATGGCTGCGATTTGATCTGAAGCTGGAGCAGCTGAGGGTGATCTCTCCCCCTTAATGGTATCAATCAATTGCGATTTAAGAGTGGCCATTTATAGGGTTTGAGCATCAACCTTGGCTTGGAGAATGCGATTGGATTCAGTTAGGGAGGAGTTAGAGGCAGTCAGTTTGATGATATGGCCTTGGCTTATCAGAAGTTGGCCTTGGATGAGGTTAAGGGTGGATAGTATTTGGGAGTAGTCAGTTGGAGGGGCAGATGATGTGGAAGGAATAGTTGAGAAAAGAGGAGGCGGTTGGATTGGGGTATGTTCAGGTGCTGTTTGGGGTTAAAATGTAGTTTGATGAGGGGATTTGATGGGTGAGTTGGATTGGGTAGTATGGATAGAAAGAGGAGGGGGACTGTTGAAGTTGAGGTGAGGTAGGAGGAGTTTGTGTTTTAGCAGGAGGGGTAGTTTGATTTATGGGAGAAGTAGGGGGTGGAGTTTGATTGATGTTGGATTTAGGAGGGGAGGTTAGGTTGCGGTTTGATCTTGGAGGGGAAGGAGTTGGTTCCATGCGTGTGGAGGTGGAAATAGCTTGGCCTTCTGATGGTTTAGGTTTCCAGGGTTGGAAGGCATTTGAAGAGGGGGTGTGTGGTAGGAGTGTGAATGGGCAAAATCAAAATCTGAGCTAGAAGGAAGTTTAAGGCTTGATTCTGAGGAAGAAGATTTGGGTGAAGGAGATTTTGGAGGAGGGGAGGGAGAAAGAGGAGGTAAAGGTTTAACTGGTTTACCTTTCTTGAAAGATTTCTTAGCGAGTGCATCTTCCTCCTTTTCTTTGGTTTCTCCTGACCGGTTGCAGCTCCTTGCGGTTTAGGGGATGGAGGTTTAGGAGAAGAGGATTTGGTTGGTGAGGTATGGTGAGATTGGATTGGGGATTGAATAGGTGAGAGGGGTTGTGATTGGATAGGGGATTATGTTTGGGGAGGAGGAGGCGGTTGAGTGGTAGGCTGCGGTTGGGGTGCGGGCTGCGGTTTGGGGGCAGGCCATCTTGGGGTGGTGAGGTTGATTTTCCTTTTCCTTTGGCAGCTCTTCTTTCTTCAGCCTCTTTCTCCAACTTATCCAGCTAATATGTGTAGTACTGGAGCAAATCCTCAGGTGATAAATTCTCAGTAGCTTCCTTTGCTTTTCTGGCACGAGCAACCAAGTCAGGAATTTCATGATCTTCCTCTTTTTCTTATGCTTGGGCTGACTTGGACTAGCTTCTACAGCAACACGCAATTTGGTAGCAGGAGCGGTCTTGGCCTTCTTTATATGTGGTTCAGCCTGGCCTCTTGGTTTTCTAGCCCTCTTGACTGCTTTCTTAACCTCTTGATTCGCGGTTTCAGGGTTCATAGCTACGTAATGTTCCCTTTTGGGAAAGGTGTCAGCATCATAAAGCTCCTTGTATTGAGCATCTCCATTAATGGTCTGAAAGTGTGACAAACATACAAACCCAAAGTTTCTTCAGTTCCCCATTCCACCATTAATTCAGGGTTAAGTTTCATGAGGGCTTCAAGGTGGTCAAAGTTGAGGAGGAGAGCGGTTAGAAGTCTATAGAAGGGCCTCCATCTTTGCTCAACTCCCTTCTCTTTGGATTGATTGGTGGCTACACTGCGCAGAGTTCTGAAAAGGATTTTGGGCCGTGAAGACAAAAGATTGTCTGAGATGGCAGAACAATACATCCATTGTTGGGATGTAAAGTTGTTGTGGTTGCCAGTCTTTTCACAGATAGACTTCCCCACCAGGAAGCACAGGTGGCTCATCAGGTCACCAAAGGATTTTCTAGGGACCTTCTTGTAATTCCCCACCAAAGATGGAATGCCAGCAATTGTGGATGCAATGGTATCTTGAATGTCTTGATCAACGGATTCAGGGGCATTGGGAACTCAAAACTGAAAGGTGCTCTTGATGTCAAGGTAGTCAATGGTGACATCTAGGCCTTTGATAGTAGGAGTGAAGCATGAGACCTTAGCTCCATTATCCATGACTCTGTGTCCTAGCTTGGTGTTTGAGTAGAATTGGTCCACAAAAGAAGGAATTGTGAAGGTCTGCTTTTTGGTGAACAAGTGAAGGATTCCAGATGCCTTCATCTTCTTGAGCAACTCCCTTCCAAGAGCATCATGTCTCAATTCAACTTCATCTATTTCCCAGCCTGGTAGGAAGAAGTTAGGATCCTACAAAAGAGAAATTGGAAAGTTAGATCCATTTTATGGATTCACAAATCACATGCGGTTTGAGCACCTATGCGGTTTAGCAATGGTGCGGTTTGAGAAGTGAAATACTTCAAACCCCAAGTAAACTATGAATACAAGGCAGGAAAATAAATAAGAAAATTTAAGAGTATGAGTACTAGTACGTGGCATTGTTAAACTAATGTTATATCAGACTTCTATGAAGTGTTCAAAGAGAAGGTTATGGTGTCCAGCTTATATACTATGTAATACTCAAGAAAATTCAGCATGCGGTTTCAAAAGATTTATACATGCGATTTCCACATGCGGTTTGACTTCCAAAATGAACATGCAGTTTGAAACAAGTATCATGAGCGGTTGTACACGGCCCAATCTGAAATCTCGACCTTTCACGGTCCAATCTTTAATCTCGACCTTTCACGGTCCAATCTCAAATACCGACCTTTCACAGTCTAATCTCGACCTTTCACGGTCCAATCTTTAATCACAACCTTTTGCGGTCCAATTCCCTCTCTTGACCTTTCACGGTCTGGACTCAAATCTCGACCTTTCACGGTCCAATCTTTAATCTCGACCTTTCACAGGTCCAATCCTTAATCTCGACCTTCCACGGTCCAATGTCCAATCACGACCTTTCACGGTCCAATCTTTAATCGCGACTTTCCGCTGTCTAATGTCTAATCACGACCTTTCACGGTCCAATCTTTAATCTTGACCTTTCACAGTCCATTCTCCAATCTCTACCTTTCACGGTCCAACTCCCTCTATTGACCTTTCACGGTCTGAACTCAAATCTCGACCTTTCACGATCCAATCTTTAATCCCGACCTTTCACGATCCGAACTCAAATCTCGACCTTTCACGGTCCAGCTCCCTTTCTTGACCTTTTACGGTCTGAAATCAAATCTCGACCTTTCACGGTCCAACTTCGATCCCAACCTTTCACGGTCTCATTTCCGTTCTCGACGTTTAAAGGTCCAACTTCGATCCCGACCTTTCACGGTCTCATTTTTGTTCTCGACCTTTCACGGTCCAACTTCGATCCCGACCTTTCACGATCTCATTTTCGTTCTCAAACTTTCACGATCTAACTTCAATTTCGACCTTTCACGGTCTCATTTCCGTTCTCGACCTTTCACGGTCCAACTTCAATCTCGACCTTTCACGGTCTCATCTCCAATCTCGACCTTTCACGGTCCAATTTTTGATCTCGACCTTTCAAGTTCCAATCTTTAATATCGACCTTTCACAGTCCAACTCCCTCTCTCGACCTTTCACGGTCTGATCTCCGTTCTCGACCTTTGACGGTCTAAACCTCAATCTCGACCTTTCACGGTCTCATTTCCGTTCTCGACCTTTCACGGTCCAACTTCGATCCCGACCTTTCACGGTCTCATCTCCAATCCCGACCTTTCACGGTCTCATTTCCGTTCTCGACCTTTCACGGTCCAATTTCGATCCCGACCTTTCACTGTCTCATCTCCAATCTCGACCTTTCACGATCCAATTTCCAATTTTAAATCTCGACCTTTCAAGGTCCAATCTTTAATCTCGACTTTTCACGGTCCAACACCCTCTCTCGACCTTTCACAGTCTGATCTCTGTTCTCAACCTTTGACGGTCTAAACCCCAATCCCGGCCTTCCACGGTCCGATTTGCGATCCCGACTTTTCACAGTCCAATTTCCCTCGACTTAAAGGGGCTATCTCCTGTTTTGCGCCAAAATTGGCCACGTCCATTCCTCGACCTCAAAGAGGCCATACCTCTTCGACCAACAGAACACCCTCATTCTGATCCTTAGTCGTTCCATCTTCATCCTCAACCTTTATTCTGATTTTGGTCAAATAAAGAAATGATCTTTGTAAATTGATCACGACTTAAACTTCATGAAATGGCTTTGAATTTCCTTTACAATTTGTCAATCGTCAATCACACGCCATGTCAGTGGTGACCCTTAATTACTTGACAAAGAAACTCGTGGCCCAAGAGGAGCGTCATCGCCGGGAAATGCAAGCCATGCTCGAATGACAAGAAGAGTGTCATTTGGATAATGAGTGACAACTTTCTGATCAGTTGCGACTGATGGATTTAACTATGCAGGATGGGTTTGATTCAACATTGATTGAGCATTGGTCCAAAAGTTCACGACGGATCCACCTTTAGATGCTCCCTCTCTGATATATTCGGGCTCTTTTACGAATGGACAAATTGACAAGTTTGAAGACTTTGATGATGGTCCAAGTGTCATCGCTTGATACAGTGTGGAGCACCCTCGGTTCTAGTTCTCCCCCAACAAAGACGAATTATTCACGACGGCCTGCTAGGCTAGTGGCTACAAAAAAAGAGTCATACAGTCAAACTTCGTAGGTTCTAGTACTTCCTCATTCATTCGAGTCCTCCTCGAAAATTGTAGTTAAATCTTTAATTCTCTATATGTGAGTCTTCTTCCTTTTCTTGCTAGACTAAAGACATTATTTTGAACCCCCACATTTCATTTATTGAAATGGTTTTGTTCTATATGATTACTTGCATTGCTCAATAAATAATTCCTCAAATGATTAATGTTCTGATTAATTGGTGTGAGAAAGTCAACCCATAGCTCCCCATACACTTTACCATACCCCACACAAAGGCCTCCATCAAGCCATACACTTTCCAAATCATATCCCTACCATTACCTTGACCAAGTCAACAATGGCGGCAACTGTTGGGTTTTATGGGTCCATGCGCAGCGGAATTAAGCATAAAATTAACACAAAACCCAAGCCCTAAGATCCGTTCTATACGATTAAATTGAATTGCTATGAGATAGAATTTACCAACCTAAATTGCTTTCCGGTCTTGAGCTATCGAACGGATAATTATGTGATTCGTAATCAAAAACTTTTGATTTTCAAATCTTCGAATCTTCAACTCCTTTGGATCTTCAGATTTGAACTCTAGGTCTTTGATTTGTTTGAACAAAACTAAAACCCTCTTTTGGTAATCCACACAAATATGAATGTCGAGAACAATTCTCGGGTTGGGAATTGCTAGATTCCTAAAACTTATGGAAGAATATTGAGAGTATTTTGTTATGATTTTCCCTTGAAAATTTCGGCGGACCTTAGGGTTGACGGACCTCACATATTTATACTACTTTAGTGTAAATATGTTTCCTAATCGAATTAGGAGAACAGTCAAAAAAGCGTCTGTGGCTAGTTATGTCGCGCGACATAAGTAGCCAGTGGCTAGTTATGTCGCGTGACATAACTAGCCAGTGTCTAGTTATGTCGCGTGACATAAGTTGCCAAATACAAACACTCTCAATCATTCTTCCCTTGGTTCAACCAACTCATTCTATTTGTGTGTGACCCAACAGGGATTGTATTATGTTGGCAATGAGTCCGATCATATCGACCCTCATAAGACATAAGCGGACTCTAGCAAGCCATTATGTCCACTCCAAATAACACAACGTAAGAGTTCACGTTTCCAATGGTACACTTCCATTTCTCCCTTTGTCTCACGATGTTATATTGAACACAAGTCATGGTCCACGTCAACTTGTATTTGTTCAATGCTTTCTCGATCTTGAGTATAATGATAGTCCAATCATATTGGGGTGTGGCCACACGCTTTCATCATTATCACTCATCGAGGGGCCCAAGCAAAACATCTCTCTTTCGAGGGACAAATTCCATCTTGACTTATCATCCTTCCCATCATGAATTCGATCATGCCAAAGATAGCCTTTATAGATATCGTGTTAAGATACCGTTTGACTAAAATCAAACATAACTTTCATCATATGTAAGGTCATGATAATCTCAGGTCTAGGGACTAAATGAAGTGACCTTATGAGATTTACTTATGACATTTGACCATGACATAAATCTCATACGGGTCAAGTCCAGTTACTTGTTCTCTAACAAGTACCCATAATTTCAATGTGCATCTCTATGCATATAATCATCATATGATTATCCATTGACAATTATACTAATTATTCTCTTAATAATCAGGGACGGAGATTATTACAATAAATATGCAAACTATATAATAATCAAATAATAAACATAAACGATAAAGATGATACATAACGGTTTTCAGTTAAACATAACTAAAGCCTAGGGCATTACACCAACAGTCTCCCACTTGCACTAGGCTCCATTTATGTATCGAATACTCATGGATCTAACATGCCCACCATGCTTCTGCCTATGCGAGGGTCTTTGTAAGTGAATCCCTTATGTCATCATCGGTTGATACTTTGTATATCTTAACGTCTTCTTATTCTTTATGAATTTCTCGAAGAACGTCTAAGTGAGTGTTTGGATCACCGTTGTGATTTTGGTTCCATTGTTTGCACAAATGACACCATAATTATCACAACAAAGTTCCACGGATTAGTGATACTTGGAAAAACACTTAAAGTGTTTCCAAAACACTAAATGAACTTTTGATCCAAACTGCCTCTTTCAGCTACATCATATGTTGCTAAAATATGGCCTTAGTAGCAGAATCGGCTACAATTTCTGCTTGGAACTCTTCCAATCAAAACTGCACCTCTAATAAGTATAAACACAAATCCTAATTGCGATTTTAAAATAACTTTGTTAGTTTGGAAGCTAGCACCTATGTAACCCTTACAACAAGATTAACTTCCAATCTTTCAAATCCCAAGAGCGTATCCTTAGTTCTTCTTAAGTACTTAAGGAACATCTTGACTGCCATCCAATGGTTCTCATCACAGGATCAGATTGGTATCGACTCATCATGCTTAGAGCATATGAGATGCCGGGTCTAGTACAAATCATGGCATACATGACAGATCCAAGTGCCGCAGCATATGGAACTTCATTCATTCCCTTTTTGCTCATCAGTTGTCATAAGACAATGAATATTGCTAAGAGAAATACCATGACCCATTGACAAGCTACTCTTCTTAGACTCTTCTAAGAATCTTGTCAATGTGAACATTTTGACTCAAACCAATTTATCCTTCTAGATCTATCTCTATAGATCTTGATGCCAAGGATGTAAACGGCTTCACCCATATCTTTCATTGAGAAACCTTTCCTTGACCAAGACTTGACAGTCTTAAGTGTCGGAACTTGTTTTTCCAATGAGTAAGATATCATTGTAATAAAACAATAGAAATAATACCATGCTCCCACTGAATTTCATGCATACACAAGGTTCATCTTCGTACTTGATAAAGTCAAACTCTTTGACCAATTCATCAAAACGAAGATTCCAATTCCTTTAAGCTTGCTTCAACCCATCTCATGGATCTTTGCAACATGCATACTTTATTAGAGTTTCTTGGATCGTCAAACTATTCGGGTTGTGTACTATACACATCCTTAATAATCTTTCCATTTAAAGAAAGTCGTTTGACATCCATTTGTCATATCACATAGTCACAATATGTGATAATGGCAATTGAAATTCTAACAGACTTCGACATTGTAACTGGCGAAAAAGGTTTCAACATAGTCAATACTATGAATTTGCCTAAATTCCTTTGTTACAATCCTTAGTCATGAAAGTACACACCTTCCCATCCATGTCGGTCTTGGAAGACCTACTTGCACCCTTTAGTTTTTACACTTTTAGGTAGCCCAATCAAGTTCCAAACTTGATTGTTAAACATGGATTGTAATTTGGATTCCATGGTTCCTAACCATTTATCCAAATTAGGAGAGGACATCGCTTCTTGATAGCAAGTAGGATCGTCATTCTCAATGACTTCCACTTCCTCACTTTCCGCAACGAGAAATCACTATTTCTTGAGTTCGGATCGTAACCTATCCAATCTACGATGGACTTGTGCATCTTGAACCGGTTTCACAACTCCTTTGTGAACTTGGTTCTGTCTCTACTCTTGGTTCCATATTATTTTCGGGTTCTTGAACTTCTTCCAAGATTAATTTTACTCCCACTAGATTCTTTATTGAGAAACTATTTCTCAAGAAACAAATCGTGTAGAGCAACAAACATTTTGTTCTCTTTGTGATTGTAAAATCAATAACCGAAAATAACCTTGTTAGATTTGGTGCTAACTTATAAGAGACAAGTCTCTTTACATAAGATTCGCAACCCCAAATCTTCATGAAAGACAAACTAAGTTTTCTTCCATGCCACATCTCATGTGGGGCCATAGGAACCGATTTAGTAGGGACTCGATTCAGTGTAACCGCATTATTTCTAATGCATATCCTAAAAAGGAAATAGGAAATAGGAAAGTCTGATTGACACATCATCGAATGAACCATGTCCTACAAGGTTCAATTCCTCCTTTCAGACACACCATTCATAGTGGTGTTCAGTGTGGAGTCAACTCTTGAAACAATTTCATAGTTTTGAGATGATTGTCAAACTCTTGGCTCAAATATTCATTACCTCGATCCAATCGAAGTACTTAATAGTTTTGCCAAGTTGTTTTGCACTTCATCTTGAAATGTTCGAAACATCTCAAACGATTCACCTTTGGACTTCATCAGATAGACATAATCATATCTAGATAAGTCTTTAGTGAAATATGATGAAATACCAAAATCCTCCCCTAGCAATGCTGCTTAATAGTTCACATACATCTTATGTATAATGACTAATAAGTCACTAGCCCTCCCACTACTTTAGTGTAGGGTGGTTTGGTCGATAATCCCAATAAATAAGATCCAAAATCCTCAAATGATTCATGGTCATATGAGTCTAAAAGTCCATGTTAATGGAGTTTAGATATATGTTTCTTATTTATTTGACCAAGCCGGCAATGCCATATGAACGCGTTGTTCATATTGTTCGGTTTAGATTTCCCATTTATATTATAGATATCTTCAATGTTATTTTGTTTCTCATCTTTAAGGATATGAAGACCATTTAATGACATATGCATTACAATAAGGCATATTATTAAATAAATATAAAACTTCTTATTGAAATAAGAAAATTATATCCTTCATCATCCATTTAAGAAACATAAATAATACTCCTACTCAAATCCGGAACGTAGTCATACTTGTTCAAAACAAGTACTACTTCACAAGGCAAAGTGACTTCATAAGTCCCTTATGGCTAATGTTGCAACTCTTGCTCCATTCCCATGCTTAGGTTTAATTTACCTTATTTGAGTATCTTTCTATTCTTTGTTCCTTGCACATTTAAACAAATGTGGGATCCAATCCTGTATCATATACCCAAGAACAAGAAGTCGAAAGGAAAATATCTATCATATAGATACTTGAAGTAATAGCAATCATATTGCCCTTCTTCACCTTTTAGGCCTTCCTAATAAGCCTTGCAACTTTGTTTCCAATGACAATCTTATTGCAATGATAGCAAAATGCATCCTTTTGAGACACTTTGGGTTTAGCCTCTTCGGCTATGACAACATTTGTCCTAGGTTTAGCAACTTTTGCTTTACCTTCTTTTCCTTCCTTTATGAACCCTTTTTATTGTGTCAACCATTAACACAATTTGCGGATTGCTCCTTCTTTCATCATATGAATTAAGAGCTTTCACCACAACATATATCTTTTGCTTAGTTCGCATTTGGAACATTTCCTTTTGTGCGGTGTTCTAGAACAAAAATAGTTATCATGTGCACATGGTTCTTCATAAGAGCCTTTGAACATGGTGGCAAATATAAGGCAAGCAATATTGTCAGAATCATCACTATGTTTCTAATGTTGCTTCCTTATTTGCCCTTTGCAACATTTGCAATAGGTTCAATAGGAACGGATTCGTAATGAACGTACAAATTTACCTAAGAACCATTCTTTAGGCTTTTGATCCAATCAAAATTATTTGTATCATTCATTTCGAACTTTGTCCTTCATAAGGATGAATCGCAATTATCATTATGTAATGCTACTTCTACAACAAAATATACAAATTATATGAACACATATCAATATCAACACATTTATCATTTAAGAGCAAATAATGTATTTTACAAATACTCCCACTAAATCATACACCTTCCAATGCAAATAAGCATAATATGAATTTAATGGGCTAAGATCCAACTTTAATTTAATCTCAAGTACGCTATGGCGCACCGCTCAAGATTAAACTAATTAGGTAGAAAAACATCAATCATATCGTATATGACTCTTAGGACTAAGATCCAACTTTAATTTAATCTCAAGTACGCTATGGCGCACCGCTCAAGATTAAACTAATTAGGTAGAAAACATCAATCATATCATATATGACTCTTAGGATCTTTTATGAGATTTATTTAAGACATCATATGTCCAAGCATATTTTAATCTCATCTTATGCCTTGGGTCCAAAACCATTTTGATAACCCAATTAAGTTCATCCATTTTAAACGTATAGGAACCACCATTTCCTCATCTTGCTCGCAAACGGAATAGAATCAAAGCACCTTGCTATGGCAAGCCCACCCAAAACTATCCGAGTGGTCTCAAGTGTTTAAATCATGGATTGGCATAAAGAACTTAAAAGTTAAATGAAGGTTCTTTAAGGTAGATTATAAGCATATCAGCAAAGATAGTCATAATCATGCACCAGGTAAGTTCCCAGGAAGATAGGTGAGCCACAAGGACTACTTAAGTACCAACTCTTCCTTAGACAGAACTCTCCTAGTCATGCACAATTAGAAATCAACTCTGATTTGGCAACATAATCACTACCTTTTATAAACAATTAGTTTCCTTTTAAAATTTCGCGTAATTATGACTTGTTTCCATAAACAATCATAAAATCCAAAATTTACAATGTCTAAATCTAAACATATTAGGAAACTATAATGCAATGTTTCAACTAAACATTTTAGGAAATCACAATTCAATGTTTCAACTAAACATCTAATAAAATTCTTAACACTTAAGAACAAATAAAACATGCATCGCAATAATTATTAAAATCATATTTTAATCAATTAATCATGTATATCAATGAATCAATCTATCGCGGACTTATAAACTCAATTTTATAACATCCAGATTTTCATATGAACATATCAGATTGTAAACACAATCACAGAATAGCAGAAAAATTGAACAAACTGATTCTGCCCAGTTTTGGCTTATTATGTCGCGTGACATAACTAGCCAGTGGCTAGTTATGTCGCGTGACATAACTGGCCAGATTACCAGATTTCCTCCTTTGGCTTAATATGTCGCACGACATAGGTAGCCAGTTCGCAGGATTTCCAGATTTCAATCAATTCAGATTACATGCAATTAAATCATATAAAACAACCCTTTTACAGATTTAATTCAACATAATTCGAAAACGATTTTCATATTGTTTCACATAAACAATCAAAATTCTATCGCATACAAAAACATGCAACGAACATATAAACAATTTATATAATCATTCTAGCATGTTAATTCAAACTTAACCATACGAACGGGGCTCTGATACCACTGTTGGGTTTTATGGGTCCATGCGCAGCGGAATTAAGCATAAAATTAACACAAAACCCAAGCCCTAAGATCCGTTCTATACGATTAAATTGAATTGCTATGAGATAGAATTTACCAACCTAAATTGCTTTCCGGTCTTGAGCTATCGAACGGATAATTATGTGATTCGTAATCAAAAACTTTTGATTTTCAAATCTTCGAATCTTCAACTCCTTTGGATCTTCAGATTTGAACTCTAGGTCTTTGATTTGTTTGAACAAAACTAAAACCCTCTTTTGGTAATCCACACAAATATGAATGTCGAGAACAATTCTCGGGTTGGGAATTGCTAGATTCCTAAAACTTATGGAAGAATATTGAGAGTATTTTGTTATGATTTTCCCTTGAAAATTTCGGCCAGACCTTAGGGTTGACAGACCTCACATATTTATACTACTTTAGTGTAAATATGTTTCCTAATCGAATTAGGAGAACAGGCTGTCAAAAAGCGTCTGTGGCTAGTTATGTCGCGCGACATAAGTAGCCAGTGGCTAGTTATGTCGCGTGACATAACTAGCCAGTGGCTAGTTATGTCGCGTGACATAAGTTGCCAAATACAGAAACTCTCAATCATTCTTCCCTTGGTTCAACCAACTCATTCTATTTGTGTGTGACCCAATAGGATTGTATTATGTTGGCAATGAGTCCGATCATATCGACCCTCATAAGACATAAGCGGACTCTAGCAAGCCATTATGTCCACCCAAATAACACAACGTAAGAGTTCACGTTTCCAATGGTACACTTCCATTTCTCCCTTTGTCTTACGATGTTATATTGAACACAAGTCATGGTCCACGTCAACTTGTATTTGTTCAATGCTTTCTCGATCTTGAGTATAATGATAGTCCAATCATATTGGGGTGTGGCCACACGCTTTCATCATTATCACTCATCGAGGGGCCCAAGCAAAACATCTCTCTTTCGAGGGACAAATTCCATCTTGACTTATCATCCTTCCCATCATGAATTCGATCATGCCAAAGATAGCCTTTATAGATATCGTGTTAAGATACCGTTTGACTAAAATCAAACATAACTTTCATCATATGTAAGGTCATGATAATCTCAGGTCTAGGGACTAAATGAAGTGACCTTATGAGATTTACTTATGACATTTGACCATGACATAAATCTCATACGGGTCAAGTCCAGTTACTTGTTCTCTAACAAGTACCCATAATTTCAATGTGCATCTCTATGCATATAATCATCATATGATTATCCATTGACAATTATACTAATTATTCTCTTAATAATCAGGGACGGAGATTATTACAATAAATATGCAAACTATATAATAATCAAATAATAAACATAAACGATAAAGATGATACATAACGGTTTTCAGTTAAACATAACTAAAGCCTAGGGCATTACACCAACAGCAACATCATGGAAGAACAAAAGGTTACTCAGCATTAAATGATTTTCCTCATGTCGATAAAAAGCTAAGGGATTTCCTCTCTCCTCATATGTATCAAATGAGTTCAAGCAAGGCCAAAAATAAAGCAAAGGACCTTGCACCGCTGTCAGAAGCTCAACAAATTGACGTATTTAAGGCTCGAAGAAATAGAAATTGTCAATTCCAATGAAGCAGTTTAAGCAAAGGCAAGAGCGTATCATGAGTCCTTGAGCTATATTCAAATTCTTTCTCTTCCAGTGAGAGCAACAATCCAGAAGCAATGGAATCAATGAAATAACTGTTAAATGCGACTTGTCAAGGAATCATCTCAAGGCTCCAGCCTCATCATCTATCCTTCCGTCCAATCATTTTTATCAAAGGAACCACAAATATTCATATTCTTGCCCCAAGGCCAAGCACATTTCAGCCTCGACCTACGGCAACCTGAGCTCCTTACCTTAAGGAACGTGGGCAACCAGAAATAGTCCAGTCATAAGCACATACAAATCTATAAACCCAATCTTATCAATGACCTCTCCTATACACAAACCTTCTTTCACACCTAACCAAATTCGATCCTTGATACCAGTTGACTTTCTCCTTGTGATTAATCAAAACATTTCATCATATCGAGTTTAATTGTTGAATAACCCGAACATCAGTAAAGGGTTTTAAGCAATCTTGTGATCATCGTGAATAGAACAAGTTTTTAGATGTCTCGACAAGTCTTCTTTTTTCTACAAAAATTGGAAAAATAGAGCTAAATATTGGTTTTCTGTCAGCAAGGGCTTCCATACACTTTTACAAACCTTTCTTCGCTTACTATCTCAAAAGAGTCAAACCCAAAAGCATGTTTTTTGTGCCTACATCAAGTAAGGCATTCACACTAAAAAGAAGGGGGGGCTCATTCCCAACTTTCAAAAAATATGCCCTTGCAAATGTACATTACGAGTCATTTCATTTACATTATGGTTGACTGATTGAAAAAAATATATATAAAAAATCAAGTTTGGTTGCCTTGTCTGGCCACATAAGGTTCAACTTGAATTGGGGCCGTGCTGGATACACTTCAGGATTTCCTCGAATGACCAAACAAACTGGGGGCTGTACCGATCATTTTGGACTCAAAGTCAAAACACTTCTTTGTACAGGGGCTTCCAAGTCATTTTTCTTCAAGCTAGGGCTTCGCCAAGTTGCTTCTTCACACCGGGGCTTTATTTAGAAAAGGAACCCAGAGCTTCATCAAATTATTTCTTCGGACCAGGGCTTCATCAAGTCACAATCATTTTGAGCCAATGCTTATCAATCTGAACTCTTTTCAAAGACATGGTGAACTAGCACGATCGGACAAAATGCAAACAAACACAAAGCCTAATCAAAGAATTTTAAGTTGCAATCAATTACAGAACTTTATTCTTTGGTTTGACCCTTCAAAAGAGATTTGTATTTCACAAAAATCCCTCTTGCTGGTCTTATGCATCTCTTCGTGAGATCTTTTCATTATCTCTTCGTGAGATTCCCTCTTGAGATTTTGCATCTCGTTATCTCCTAGTGAGATATTTCCGTTATCTCCTCATAAGATTCCCTCCTGAGATTTCGCATCTCGTTGTCTCCTAGTGAGATCTTTCCACTATCTCTTCGTGAGATTCCCTCCTGAGATTTCGCATCTCGTTATCTCCTAGTGAGATCTTTCCGTTATCTCCTAGTGAGATCTTCTCGTTATCTCCTTGTGAGATTCTTTCCCGTTATCTCTTTGTGAGATTCTCTCTCGAGACTTTCCATCTCGTTCTCTCCTCATGATATCCTTTCCTAAAAGTCCATCCCGTAACAACTCCCAATCCAGGGACAACTCTCTAAAGGACCAAATTGGTGTTTGATCTTGCATTTCGCCTCAGATTCGTTTCAATATGTATTCCATGACTAAAAAGTCAACAAAAATCCTCACGGACCTCCTTACAAGCTCAAGGCAATTGACTTTCTTGCCCCTATAATCTTTGCCCTTGGCTGTCCAAAAGCCATCCCCTGCAAATTCATGCACTTTGGTCCCCAAAATACCTCTTTTTCGGCAATCATCGTAAGCCCGAATCTCTCTCCAACATCGTGACAGTCACCAAGGCCAATGGAAAGGTCAGATGATGCGTAGACTTTCGAGACCTTAACAAAGCTAACCCAAATGATGATTTCCCGCTGCCAAACATCGACGTGTTGGTTGACACCACGGCATATTACGAAGTAAAATCCTTTGTAGATGGTTTTACCGGATACAACCAGATCAAAATGTCTGAAGAAGATCAAGCCAAGACTGCCTTCACCACTCCATGAGGAACATACTGTTATGCGGTAATGCCATTTGGCTTAAAGAATGTCGGGGCTACCTATCAAAGGGCTGCAACCGCACTCTTTCATGACATGATCCATAAAGAGATCAAGGTGTACGTGGATGACATGATCATACACTCCAAAGGATCTGACATGCAGCACATGATAGACTTGAGAAAGTTCTTCAATCGGCTCAGAAAACACTCCATGTGATTGAACCCCACAAAGTGCACCTTCGGCGTAAAACGAGGCAAAGTACTAGGGTACATGGTCACGGAAAGAGGCATCAAGACCGACCCCCAGAAAATCAAGCCCATCATCTAGATGAAACCACCTTGAACACTGACAGAAGTGAAAAGTTTCATGGGAAAACTTCAATACATCAGCCGCTTTGTAAACCAGCTGACATCTCTCTGTGAGCCAATCTTCAAGCTAATGAAGAAAAATGCTGATATCAAATGGAACGCTGAATGCCAAGAAGCTTTCGAGAAAATCAAGGCATACCTGGTAAACCCCCGATCCTATGCCCGCCGCATAGAGATAAGTCACTCCTCTTATACATGACTATGACTGATATATCAATTGGGGCTATGCTGGCACAGGAGAAGATGGATTCAAAAGTTGAGAATGCAATCTACTCTGTAAGCCGAAAGCTTCAAGGAAGCGAAGTCAACTACTCAGCCATAGAAAAAACCTGTACCACTTTGGTATGGGTAGTCGGAAAGATGAAACACTACATGAAATCCCAATCAGTATTCCTGGTCTACAAGATGGATCCAGTCAAATATCTCTTCGATAAGCCGTCATTGTCCATGAGACTAGCCAAGTGGTCATTTTTCTTGGCCGAGTTCGACATCAAGTACATGACCAGGAAAATAATGAAAGGTCGAGTAATGGAAGACTAAGTGGCAGACTTCCCAAGCAACAAACCCAAGGGTCCCGATCAACAATTCCCCGATGACGGAATCTTTTCGCTTGACAGCAAGAACAGCTGGAAACTCTTCTTTGATGGGGCAGCCAACAAGAAATGGTATGGTATTGGAATGCTCCTGATTGATCCAAAAGACGAGCACACTCCCATAGCCATAAAGTTAAATTTCGGAGTAACCAACAACGCGGAAGAATATGAAGCATGCATATCTGGTTTAGAAGACACTCTTAAACGCAACATCAAAAAGTTGGAAGTATACGGAGACTCAGCACAGGTCATCAATCAGGTTTCCAATAGATGGAAGACGATAGACCATGGTCTCCAGAAGTACCACACATACATGGAAGAACTCATCGCTCAATTCAAGGAAGTTTCCTTCAACTACTTGCCAAGAGATAGGAACCGCTTCGCCGATGCCTTGGCCACTCTAGCCTCTCTCGTTGAAATTCTTGAGGGGAAATCAGTAAAGCCATTCAGAGTAGGGAGACGGGAAACCCCGGCCTACTGTTGTGAGATCGAAGTTGAACCCGAGCCAATCAACGAACCCTGGTACAACCAAGTGTACCAGTACCTCAAAAGTGGAGAAACTTCTTTCATGAACGAAGAAGGAAACTACAAAGAAGGCATCAAAGACAAAAGCATGGTGTTGGTCCCAAAGGTGGCAACAAGGGTGAAAAATAGCTAGAGGGGGGGTGCATAGCTGTTATAAATTTTTCTCCCTCTTTTTGAAACTAAACCTCTTGCTTACAAAACTGCTTGAAGTTTATAAAAACCGCAAGTGGGATTGCAAAATGCACAGCGGAATTTCTTAAGTATTTAGAGTGCCGTTTAGAGGTGTGGTTTTGTGTGCGGTTTTCATAAATAGAAAAATGAGGTTTTGACAAGATTAACCAGATACACAATTCAAAACAATGGATATCCTATAAAAAGATCAAACAAATGAAGAAAAAATAATCAGTAATGAACAGTAAGTAAAATGCAAAAATATAAGAACACAATGTTTGGAGTGGTTCAATCGTAAATGATTTACATCCACTACCAAGATGGTTAGTCTTGGATTTTCTAATGCTAGGCTTTATATTAGAGTATGAGAGAGATTACAAAGTACAAGAATCAATACTCAGATCTAAAATTTATTCTATGAAGATCAAATCCTATACTATAATAACTAGTGTATCTCAAATGAATTAATCTATGTGATTAATCAAGTGAGGTGTGTGTGTGATAAACAAGAATCAAGGCTCTTTGAATCTGTATAATATAGAGCTCAAGAAATCTTGGTGTTAAAGGCTTGATTTCTGGGCTGGATATATTTTCTTGAAGGAAGAAGATGAAGATTCAAAGGGTTGAATATTTCTGGAAAAAGCTTCAATCTTTTTATGAACTCACTGAATAATCAATTTCTCAAGCAATCTTCAAATGTTGAAGAATGGGGGTATTTATACCCAAGCACCAGGAACGTAGCCATTAGGAACAGCTGTAGCAAGTACTGTACTGGTGCATTCTGATTGGTCCACAAATCCACTTTTGTCCCTTTGTTCAGAAGATGCAGATAAGGATGATCAAACCTCAGTTGTATTTAAGGAATAAAGGATAGATGTCACCTTTTCAGAATCCTTGCAGATCCTTTCTGATACTTAGTGACGTGACAAGATTGTGTGGTTG
This sequence comes from Adenophora triphylla var. japonica, assembly GCA_022495995.1. Lineage (NCBI taxonomy): Eukaryota > Viridiplantae > Streptophyta > Magnoliopsida > Asterales > Campanulaceae > Adenophora > Adenophora triphylla. Next base: position 89,042 of record JAFEMH010006849.1, on the reverse strand, counting down.
ACTTTTAAATATTGTTGGCGTAGATTCCAACAGTCATAAGTGGTTCATCTTTAAGTCTTCAATCATTGGATGCGGTTTGGGCAGTGCGATTTCACCAAATGAGGTTTCACTTTGGACTTCAAAGTGCGGTTTCATTGTAGGAATTCCACACATCGGTTTGCAGGTGCAGTTTCATATGTGCGGTTTGAAACTTTCTGAATTGAAACCTCATATCCAATGAGTCTTGTGCCGGTCTTCAAACCTAAATAAACCTATTCTATAAAATGGACTTATACTAAAAAATTGAAGTCTAAGCTTCATTACATATGGGTCTAAAGTCCAAAAAATAGAGATGAGGTTATGGTATCAATCAAACTAAAGCTAAGGCAAGGAGGGTTAAAGTATGCATACCCAACAATCTCCCCCTATTTGATTGATGCCATTACCTACTATAACAAAAGCAAATATTGTTTTTGGTAAAAACATGTCCATAAGAATTAACATGGTAAGTCATGTCCCAAGTCAATGCACGCACTAGCTTAAGTTATAGATTTCTATACTATTGAAAGATAAATAACTTACAAGTTTTGAAAGTATAGAAATGCATTCAATGCATACATAAAAATAAGAGTTTTAGTTTAAGTATGCGGTTTAAACTGAATGTTTAAATTTCAATTCAAAAAATGATTTTTAAGTTAAAGGATATTTAAATGAGGTTTAAAACTAATGCGGTTTCATTGTTCTACAAACAGGCAGTTTGAATGAACAAGGTTTTGGAACCATGATGCAATTTTCATTAATACCTTCTAAGAGGTTTGAGATTTACAAGTACAAGGTATGAAAGGAAATTACATGGTTGCAAAAATAAAAAAAGGAGTTAGACAAAAAAATTACATTGAGTGCAGTCTAACTAAGGATCCACCTGCTGATTGTTGACATTTGGTGCAGGCGGTCCATTGACTATCTCATCTGCTCCTTGCAGTTTTGGGTTGTTGACTGCTGAACTTTCCATTCTCAAGGATCTTCTAAGTCTTCTGACCTCATTTGTGGTTCTGGCTTGGGCAGCTTCAACTGTTCTTAAGGCATTGACTGTATGAGATGTAGTTACATTGTTGGCACCAACTACTCTAGTGTTGGCTACAGTGTCTTCCTTGAGTTCATTAATTTTAAGGTGGATGGAGGAGTTGAGAGTGTTGTATAAGGTGTAGATTTGGTCTTGGATTGCTTCAGAGTGTGCGGTTTGACTCTCTTGAAGATTGGCCTCTATCTCAGCAAAGCTCCCCCTCAAGGAGTTATCCAGCTCTTGTAATTTGATGCTGAGCCTATTGTTGAATCCTTCCTTGAGGTTTTCAAACCTATCATTCATTTCGTCAGTTAAATAATCTAACTTTGCAGTTAAACTTTCTCTAATTAAGTTCATCTTCATATTTAACTCCTCTTTAAGTATATCAATCTCAGATTGGAGGCTAGTTTCCATGGAGTCTAGAGTAGATCTGATATTAGAATCTGGTTGTGGTCTGGCATTGATAGAATTGAGAAGTTCAATCTGGAATGTTTCAAGAGCAGTTTTTAAGGAGTTGATGAAGGCATTGGAATGTTGAATGAGCATTTCTTGCAGTTGGGTTTTGGAAACTGTATCTCCTAAGGTTTGAAGAACTCCATCAGCCAGATCCTTTCTAAATTCACCAAAGCATTTTTCAGCTGAGGTTTGGATAATGTTTGTGGTTGATGAACTCTCCCCCTTAATGGCATCAAGCTTTAATAGCAAGCTCTTCATGGAAGATTTGTGTGCAGCCATTTCCAGGGTTTGAGTATTTAAAAGATGAGACTGAGTGTCAACCTGATCTTGAAGGGAGCGGTTGGAGGCAGCTAGGGTGAGCATATGGCCTTAGTTGGTATGCAGCTACCCCTAAATTATGTGCAGGGCAGTGAGAAGTTGGGAGTATTTGGTTGGTGGTGCGGTTGAAGAGGTGGGAATAGGTGAGATAGGTGAGGGCAGTTTAAGAAAGGTAGGAAGTACGGTTTGAGTTATGGGAGGGGTTTGGGTAGGGAGTGAAATTTGAGGAAGTTGAGTGTGGAGTGTTTGGAATATTTGGGTGATTGGAATAGTGTGGGGCTGAGGTTGTGTTGTAGATGTGGGTAATGGAAGTGTTTGGGTGGGTGCGGTTTGGTCAGGTAAAGTTTGGGGGGCGATTTGTGTGGGTGGAGGAATTGTGGAAGTGGGAAGGATTAAGGTTTGAGGAGGGGATTTTGAGGGTGAAGAGGTTGGGGTAGCAATGTGAACAGAAAGAGGAGGTGTAGGAGTTTTTGTGTGGGGTGGAGTGTGATTGCAATTTTAATGAGGAGGAGGTGAAGGTGTTTTGGCTGGCTCATCATCATCACTAGGATCTCTCATAGTAGATGTGGAAATTGCTTGGCCTTGGGAAGGTTTTGGGTCCATTCTTGGTAGGCTTTAGAATTTGGTGTATGGTAGGATTGGTTGAGGTCAGACTCAGAGGAAGATGGTGAGAAGGAATCATGGTCAGAGGAAGGGGGTGATTCAACAGCCATTTGCTTAGAAACTTGAGCTACCCTTTTTAGAAAACGTTGAGGCCCTTTCCTGCTGGATTTCTTGGCAATCATTTTAAACCGCTTCTTGGGTGTCTCCCCCTAAGCAGTTGCACTATCTAGCGGTTTTGGGGAGTGTTGCGGTTTGGGAGAAGAGGATTTGGATTTGGATTGGATAGGTGATTGATGTTGGGGAGGAGGTTGGGATTGAAGAGGTGGAGGAGGTTGGGTATTTGGTTGAGGTTGAGGAGGCTGCGGTTCAGGTGCAGGCTGGGTTGAGGTTAAGAAGCAAGTTGTTTCCCTTTGGTTGCCCTCCTTTCAGCAGCCCTCTTTTCTACTCTCTCCATTTCATACTTATGTAATTGGAGTAGCTCCTCATCATTCAATATTTTCTTTTGAGCCTTTTTCATGGCAGAAGCATGAGTTGGAATGTCAGCTTCCATATCATCAGCCATCCTTTCAAATTCTTCAATGACCTCCTCATCAATTAGGGTTATCGTCTTCTTAGCAAGACTAGGTCCAGTACATGAGGGACCTTGCGGTTTATGAATAGGGGCGGTTTTGGGTTTCTTCAGGGGCAATTCAGTTGCACTCTTCTTCTTCCTTGATTGCTTGACCGCTTTCCCAACCGCTTGATTTGCGGTTTCAGGGTTCATAGCAACATAATCTTCTTTTGAGGGTAGGCGGTCAGCATCCAAGAACTCCTTATATTGTGCATCTCCATTCTTCAATCTAAAGAAGTGGCATACCTTCAATCCAAGAGATTCTTCTTCATTTGACCAATCCACCATTAATTTTGGATTCATCAATCTGTGTTCCTCTAAGTGTTGATAGTTGGCAAAGACTGCAGTCAGGAGTCTGCAAAATGGTCTCCACCATTGATCTACTCCCTTTTCCATAGATTGGTAGGTATCAATGTGAGTAGAGAGTTCTCTCAGAAGGATCTTGGGCCAATGTAGAGGGATTCCGTTGTAGATTGCAGAACAATACGTCCAATGGCTACTGGTGAAGTTATTATGATTTCCATTCTTTCCACAGATGGATTTTCCCACTAAGAAGCAGAGGTGGCACATCAACTCACCAAAGTCCTTCCTTGGGACTGCCTTGTATTTGCCAACCAATGTAGAAATTCCAGCAGTAGTTGATGCAGTTGTATCCTGGATTTCCTGGGGTAGTCTCTGATCACCTCCAGGGACATTGAATTCAAAGGTGTTTCTGATGTCCATGTAATCTATTGTCACCTACATTCCTTCTACTACTGCGGTTAAGCATGAAATCATCTTGCCATTCAGCAACTCTCTTTTGGCAACCTGAGCAGTAGCATAAAACTGGTCAACATAAGATGGGATAGTATAAGATTGCTTCATGTTGAAGAGGGGAGAACACCAGAAGCTTCCATCCTCCTGATCATTTCTATGCCTAGGGCATCTCCCTTTAACTCATCCTCTCTTATTTCCCATCCAGGTAAAAAGAAATTGGGATCCTACAAAATGAAAGTTATAAATTAGATCCATTTCAAGAAGTCATAGTTCACATGCGGTTTTAGCAAGAGTGCGGTTGAGAAAGTGAAATATCTCAACACCAAGTGAACTATGAATGTTTACAAAAAATTTACTAAGTATGGGAAGAGGCACGCGGTTTCAAATGAAAAACTGTTGAGCATAGCATCCAGCAAGAACATTTTACCAGTACGTGGCATTGTAATCTAAAGTTATCCCACACTTCCAGGAAGTGTCAGTGGGGAAGATCATGGTTTCCAGCCTATATACTAAGTAAAATATGAGAATGCCAAATGACAAGCAAAAAATAGCATGCGGTTTGAAAAGAAATGCGTTTTAAAATCTAAAATGAATCATGCGGTTTTAAACAAGCATTTTTATCAAGAGGTTTAACCTAAGCAGTTTAACTTACGGAAGCATGAGGTTTTTGAGAGATGAGGTTTCAGGCATATTTAAAACACAAAGTTTTCCAAAAATTTTCTAAGTATGAAAAACATAATTATGAAATCATGGAATCCAAATATAGGGAAATTTTCTGAAAAACTCATGAACAGTGCATATGAATATAAGAAGAACACCAAGAACAGAGATATATCAAAATTTAACCAAAATCATCAAATAGCATATCAAAATGATCACATTGGGTAGTAGAGAAACAATATAACAATAAAAATCCAAATTTTAGCCAGAATCATCAAGAAATAGCCAAGAACACATGAATGAGCAAAAACCCTTTACTGAATTTCTCAAAATTAATACCCAAAACATGTATTGATCATAAAATAAATTGCATAATCTGAATCCTAACAACATTTCGAGCTGAACCTAACAAGAATCATTCAAAATGAGCAAGAAATGAAGCATTAATCAAGAAAAATCAGTTAGAAGAATACAAAGGGTTTAATAGTACATTCATGGCAGATTTTGCAGAAATTCAAAGATTTAGGGTTAGAAATCATACCATATCGTTGAACACTTTCTTTGCTACTCTAGGAATTGCAGTATCTCTAGTTCTTTTGGGAGCCATAAAAGATTTTTAGAGTTTGAAAATGAGGGTTTTAGAGAGAGTTTTTAAAGTGAGAAAGTGGTTGAGAAGGAAAGTACGAACAGAGAGATGGCATTGTAAAGAGTCAACCGTTGCACCAAAATGGGTTTATATAGGAGGTGATGGGGTAGTGTGCGGAAAGGTGATGATGGTTCCACTAAATGTTACACCCTTTCAACTTCTGCACAAGGTCCTATGACGGCTGACAAGAGGGTTTTTAATGCAAATATTCATTTTGCATTAAATCCATTTAAATTTTAAACAAACGTGGGAAAATATTTGCAAAATACCCTTATGCCAAAAATGAGGACCAAATAATAAATATAGAAAACTTACCTGGGTCCACATGGCATGCATACGGTTTGACAAAAAAGATTTGGATAAGGAAATATCAAACCGCTTACTAAGCTTCTTTAAAGTTAAGAAATGAAAAACATTGAAAAATCTCTAAGTGTTGAAATACAGTTTAAAATCATGTAGTCTTGACATTGCACGCGGTCTGAAGTTGCATGCGGTCTTGACTTCATGCGGTTTTGGTCACGCGGTTTCAACAGGGGTGAGGTTTGAAACCTCAACAGGATTTTTAACCTAAAAACCACATACTTAACACACAAGTTAGTAATAAAAAGTATGGACTTATTTAAGTTCAAGCATACCCATTTCTCCTTTGAGAAATGAAAACCTCTTGGAGTCAAGAGCTTTGGTGAGGATGTCAGCAATCTGATTATCTGTCCCCACATACTCTAAATGGATGTTCCCCTTTTCCACATGGTCTTTGAGAAAGTGATACTTAATGTCTATGTGTTTGGTCTTTTAGTGCATGACAGGATTGTTGGAGACTGAGATTGTTGATGTGTTGTTATACATGATTGGGCAATTTCCTTCATTAATCCCATAGTCCACCAACTGTTGCTTCATCCAAAGAATTTGGCAGGAGCAACTTCCAGAAGCAATGTATTCAGCCTCTGTAGTTGACACTGAAACTGAAGCTTGCTTCTTGCTGGCCTAAGCAACTAATCTATTTCCAAGGAAGTGACAAGTCCCACTAGTGCTTTTTCTGTCAAGGGTGCAAGCTGCATAATCTGCATCTGAATATACTACAAGATCGAAATTCGAATATTTAGAATACCAAAGTCCAAGATTAGTTGTTCCAGAGAGATAGCGGATTATATGCTTGACCGCACTTAAATGTGCTTCTCTAGGATCAGCTTGATAACGAGCACAAACGTAAACACTAAACATAATATCTGGCCTACTAGCAGTTAAATAAAGTAATGAGCTAATCATACCCCGATATAAGGTTTGATCAACCTTCTTACCTTTTAGATCTTTATCTAGCTTATTGCCGGTAGCCATGGGAGTATCATATGCTTTTGCATTTTCCAGTCCAAACTTCTTGATTAACTCCTTTGTTTATTTGGCTTGGCTGAGGAAGATTCCTTCTTCACATTGTTTGATTTAAAGCCCGAGTAAGAACGTTAATTCTCCCATCATGCTCATTTCAAACTTGCTTTTCATTAGCTTTTCAAAACGCTTACAAAGTAATTCATTAGTAGAGCCAAAAATAATATCATCAACATAAATTTGAACAAGAAATGAATGATTATTATATTTAGAATTGAATAGAGTTGTATCGATTTTACCACGTTTGAAGCCTTTTTCTAGTAGAAATTTAGATAGATTCTCATATCATGCCCTTGGAGCTTGTTTGAGTCCATACAAAGCCTTTTGGAGTTTGTAGACATGATTTGGAAATTTTGAGTCTTCAAATCTAGGAGGTTGAGTAACGTACACGGTTTCTTGAATTTCACTATTGAGGAAAGCACTCTTAACATCCATTTGATATAGGTTGAAAGGCTTGTAAGATGCATAGGCCAAGAAAATTCTGATTGCTTCTAGTCTTGCAACTGGAGCAAAGGGTTCATTGTAGTCGATTCCTTCTTCTTTCATATATCCTTGTGCAACCAACCTTGCTTTGTTACTGGTGATGCTTCCATTCTCATCCATCTTATTTCTAAACACCCACTTTGTTCCTATCACTCCTTGATCATGAGGTCTAGGCACTAATGTCCAAACCTTACATCTTTCAAATTGGTTGAGTTCTTCTTGCATAGAAACGACCCAACTGGAATCTTGGAGTGCTTCATCAATTTTCTTGGGTTCAATTTGAGATAACAAAGAAGTATGCTCGTCATTGTTTGATCTTCTTGTTTGAACTCCGGAAAATAAATCACCAATCACATTTGAGAGAGGGTGACTGCTGACTTCACGGACCTCGGGGGTAAATCTGGTTAAATTGAGGTTTGCTGAAGATATTTTAATGGAACATTGTTAGATCCTTCAGTGAAGTCATTGAATGTAAGTTGAAGAAGAGGTTCAACAAGTTGAATGGGTGAGTTCTCAGTAAAATCTTCCATTGAGGTTGCATCTGGAGTGGGAACTTCAGGTGCGGTTTAAAAATTGTTTGAGGGAAATTCAGTTGAGGTTGATGGATTTCCTTGAGTTGGTGGATTTTGCGGTTCTTGAGGTTCAGGTGCGGTTTTGGAAGATTTACCTATTTCATTAGTCTCAACAAAATCATCAGCAACATTTGGAGCCAAATGTGGCTCAAGGAGAGAATGTTCATCAAAAGTGACATGGACAGATTCTACTATCTTTAAACTAGATTTGTTAAAAATACGAAAAGCTTTAGAATGTTTAGCATACCCAATAAAAATATCTTCATCAGCCTTAGCTCCAAATTTACCTCTGTTTTCTCTTCCATTGTAGAGGATAAAGCATTTGCAGCCAAAGATTTTGAAGAAAGCAATGTTGGGGGTTTTTCCTCTCCATAGTTCATATGGAGTTTTGTTGTAGGTTTTGTTGATGAGGGAGCGGTTCTGAGTAAAGCATGATGTGTTGACTGCTTCAGCCCAAAAGTATTGAGGAAGCTTGGCCTCAGATATCATTGTCTTTCATGCCTCAATCAACGTCATGTTCTTTCTTTCCACAACCCTATTTTGTTGTGGAACACCAGCAGTAGAATTGTGCAATTCCATGGTCATCACAATACTGAGCAATACCGTTATTTTTGAATTATGTTCCATTATCAGACCTTAAACTAACAATGTCATCTTATTTTTGGGTTTGGAGCCGTCTAAAGAATGAGGTTAGAATTTCATAGCAATCATCCTTTGTGATCATCATCTCAACCTACGTATATCTTGAATAATCATCCACCACTACTAAAGTATATCTATTTCCTCCAATGCTGGTAGTGGTGACGGGTCCAAACAAATCAATGTGAAGCAGTTGTAAGCATCTTGCACTTGAGGGCACGGTCTTGCTGGTGAAAGACGACGCGGTTTGTTTACCTAGTTGACATGCACTGCATTTCTCAGGATGGTGGTCAGCCACTTTGGGTAAATCGCGAATGAGGTTTTCCCTTCCAATCTTTGCTAGATACTTGAAGTTCAAGTGGCTCAACCGCTTATGCCATAGCCAACTATTTTTGCTCACATTTTTAGCTACAAAACAGAGATTAGTAATACTACATGTGAAATTTAAATCAATGATGTAAATATTACTCTTATGAATCCCAATGAGTAGTGTGACTCTGGAAATGCTATCTTTGATAAAGAAATTTGAGGAAGTGAAGTTGCAATGCATTCCTTTGTCACATAATTGAGAAATTGAAAGGAGGTTGTGCTTGAGTCCTTCAACAAGAGAAGCCTTCTCAATGGTTAGATTTCCTCTCGTTATAATACCATACCCAATGGTCTTGCCTTTGTTGTTGTCACCAAAGGTTACAGATGGACCACTAGCATTAATGACATCTTCCAGTAAGGATCTATCTCCAGTCATATGTCTTGAATAACCACTGTTAAGATACCATTCATTTTCCTTGGAGTGGCTAGCCATTAAGCAGAGGACCTGAAAAATAAACATTTAAAAACGAGGTCCCCTTTATTCTTTTGGGTCCTGAGTTAGCATCTTTTGATGACCCACACCTGTTTGACAAAAGGAGGATTATTCTTTCTGGCATTGGGTGTGAACCTCAAAAGGCTTTATGTAGCCTTGTGACCTAAACCATCACACACAGAGTAGTAATGAAAGCTTTAAGCAACATGGGTTTTACCAACTCCTTACTATTCTTAGGATTTTCATTATGTTTGGGAACAACGGTTTTGGCCTTCACAAAGGTGGTCAAATTGGGTTTGACCACAGTTTTTCAGGGAACGCTCCCCTTGCTTTTGAAAGGAAGAGGTGCGGTCGAAGAAGAAGGGCGGTCAGCCTCAATTGAAACCTCCTTTGCGGTTTCATCCTCAGAAGCGGTTTCATTTTCAGAAACTCTTCTTTTCATTTGAGAATTTTTCCCAAACTGCTTCTTAGGGTAGACATAGTGGAAATTAAGTTTAGCCTTTTGTTCATGTCCTTTACCCTTTGAAGTGGAATACATTTCCTTAGGAATTTCTTGAGTTTGTTTAGAAAATTCCTCATCCTTTCCACAGCAGGATGCACACTTCAACTTTTCACCAGTTTGGAATCCCAGGCCTTCTTTATCACCACTAGCCTTTTGGGATTCTAAAATTTGATCCATGGTGACACGTGATTTGGTCCACTCATAATTACCTTCTGGAGGTCGTTGTTTTGAGCAACCAAGTCATCATTACTAAGTTGGAGTGCAGATACCTTAGTTTCTAGAATGAGGTTTTTATCAGTAAGATGAGAAATAATTTTTACTTGGTCTTTAAGATTTGAAATTTCAGACCTAAGCACCGTTTTCTCCGTCTTAAGCTGTGTAATTTCATCATTTGCTAATGACAAAGCTTTCTTAATATTTTGAAATCTAAGAATCATCACTTCAGCTTCTTTGAACATCCTTTAATGTTCCATGGGAGAAACCTCTTCCACCACCTTTTTCAAAATTTTCTTAGTTGGAATTATTTTTGAAGGTGTTGCATTTTTGGAAGGAAAAATGGGACGTGAGTAAGAATTATTCCCAATCTTAATACTAGGAGTAAGTTTCACTTCATCATCCTCTCTAGTTTTGGTTCTCACTGGAGTAACCTCTTCTTCATCTATTTCAAGCGACTCGACTGACTTAGTATCTGAATCATCAGAAGCGTCTGTAACTAGGCAGAGATTAACCTCTTCAGTTTCATCCTTGCTTCCTTCATCAGAATCTGTTTCAATCCAAGTTGCTAACTCTTTTGAGTTCTCTTCCTCTTCAGCAACCATTCCCTTGCGACGAGAAAATTTCGCAGGAGATGTTTTCTTTTTCATGTATTCAAATCTAGGTTATGGACACTCAGATGCAAAGTGACTAGGTTTTCTGCAATTGTAGCAAACTAGATCACTCTTCTTCATTGTATCAGCAGCCTTGGAAAAAGTTGCTGTAGGTTTGCCTTTTGAAAATGATTTAGAAAATGGTTTTGCAGATTTTTTAAATTTTTGAAATCTTATTACAAACATGGCAAAATCATCATCATCCATTTCGATGAGTGATGAGGTTGAGATGGAAGGATCTGAGGTTTGATTTGAAGTAGATGGTTTCTCAACATGTTCCACTACAGACATAGAAAGTGATTTTCCTTTTCCTTCAACTTCTTCAATATGATCTAATTTACGCTCATGGAATTTAAGATTTGCATACAAGTTACTTAACGTCCAAGTATTTAAATCTTTAGAGTCCTCAAGAGATGTGGCTTTGTTAACCCATCTCGAACCTAAAGCATCTAGGAAAGTCATATTGACTTCTTTATCAGTTAAAACTTTGCTAAGAGATCTACAAGCATTAACTACCTCAACGTAGCGATCATAAGTTTGGAACAAGGTTTCGTTTGATTTTCTGTTGAAGTTGTTGTAGGATCTTTCAACAGCATATCTCTTATTTTCCTTGTAAAGATCATCTCTTTCAAGGTTGCTCTCAATGGCATCCCACATCTGCTTTGCAGTTTTGCTGTACATGACCTTTTTAAGAGTTGAAACAGGCAAGGTTCTTGAAATGATGAATCTTGCTTTGATGTCCAAAGCAACTAATCATTTTTCCTCATCAGTCCACTCAGCTTTCAGCTTTTTGACCTCTGGAGTTTCAGCACTGGTGGTTGGATTGGTGTTGGCCTTCATAGGAATAAATGGGCCATTCGTCACGTACTCCACCTTTTCATCAATAGTTTCCAAATTGATTAACATTCGGACCTTCTAGATGTCAAAGTGGTCTTCATCCAGAATAGGAATGTGTGAATATTTAACCGTTGTCATGGTTTTTGAATTTGCCATAATGAATCGGCACACAAACTGTTAAGCTTTAAAAACAGAAGTTTTATAAATGCGTTTTGCTCTGATACCACTTGTTGGTCCCAAAGGTGGCAACAAGGGTGAAAAACAGCTAGAGGGGGGTGAATAGTTGTTATAAATTTTTCGCCCTCTTTTTGAAAACTAAACCTCTTGCTTACAAAACTGCTTGAAGTGTATAAAAACCGCAAGTAGGATTGCAAATGCACAGCGGAATTTCTTAAGTATTTAGAGTACGGTTTAGAGGTGCAGTTTTGTGTGCGATTTTCTGTAGACACCCCATTCTGAACACATCGGATCATATTTATACCACTCTAAGTCTCGCCTTGAGTCAAGAAGTAGAAATCCACCATTTCGTCATGTTTCGTTAAGTTTTGACTAACCATCATTAGTTTGGGACTAAACTGCAAACGAGATAACGAGGAAAGGACAGAATTGTCCAACAGAAACAATATCTCGCGCGGAATTGCGTGTATCGCGCGAGATATCGTCTCTCTGCAGAATGCAGAAGACAGTTTCCTCGTCGATTTCAACCTCTTTTCGGGATAAAACTTCATCCATCCGGCAACCAATAGAGTTTGGAGTCTGGAAGCTTCTTGAAGTGTTTGATCTCATCTTCAACACTTCTCCAATCCCTATAAATACTTGGTGACTTCCAAGGTTCAAAGAGAGGACGAATTTTCACAACACACACATATTTTGTTGGTTTCTTTCCCTGAAAGGTTCCTACAAAATCACCCTAAAAATCACCTCAAAGTTTGTTTGTCAACCTTGTTGATAAACAAACATCAAAATCCAAGTCAAGGACTGAGGCGAAGCTCTGTCCGTATCGAGATTCGATTCTCAACTTGAGTCGAAACTCTGCCCAAATCACCTCACGCAAGGTAACCCCCTAAATCCCTTTCTAATTGATTACTAGAGTGGTATAAATCTATTGAATCTAGGATCGGCCTAGAGCCTCTCCAAATCATGGGGACGGTCTCGAAGCAATCGATCCTACATTTCGTTTAACCCCGTTAAATGGATCTTTATTTGTTATATTTGAAATCGTCTTCTCTTCTCTGAAAAACCTCTCTTTTCTTTAGCAAGACCGATCTCCGGATTGGGTGGAATGGATACTCCTTGACCTACCCATTCCATAACCTAAGCCCCGAACCCAATCTCTTTCAAAAAAATGGTTTTTCTATGTTTTCCAAACGAATAATATAGGTGGCGACTCGAAATTAATCACAACGCTCACATTTTCACAAACAGTAAAATGAGGTTTTGACAAGATTAACCAGATACACAATTCACAATAATGGATATCCTATATAAAGATCAAACAGTTGAAGACAAAATAATCAGTAATGAAAAGTAAGTAAAATGCAGAAATATAAGAACACAATGTTTTGAGTGGTTCAATTGTAAATGATTTATATCCACTACCAAGATGGTTAGTCTTGGATTTCTAATGCTAGGTTTTATATTAGAGTATGAGAGAGATTACAAAGTATAAGAATCAATACTAAGATCTAAAATCTATTCTATGAAGATCAAATCCTAGACTATAACCATTGTATCTCAAATGAATTAATCTATGTGATTAATCAAGTGAGGTGTGTGTGTGATAAACAAGAATAAATGCTCTTTGAATCTATATGATATAGAGCTCTAAAAATCTTGGTGTTAAAGGCTTGATTTCTGGGTTGGAGATATTTTCTTGAAGGAAGAAGATGAAGATTCAAAGGGTTGAATATTTCTAGGAAAAGCTTCAATCTTCTTATGAACTCACTGAATAATCAATTTCTCAAGCAATCTTCAAATGTTGAAGAATGGGGGTATTTATACCCAAGCGCCAGGAAAGTAGCCATTGGGAACAGCTATAGCAAGTACTGTACTGGTGCATTCTGATTGGTCCACAAATCCACTTTTGTCCCTTTGTTCAGAAGAGGGAGATAAGGTTGATCAGACCTCAGCTGTATTAAAGGAATTAAGGACGTCTGTCACCTTTTCAGAATCCTTGCAGATCAAATCTGACACTTACTCACGTGACAAGATTTTGTGGTTGACTTTCAAATATTGCTGACGTGGATTCCAACAGTCATAAGTGGTTCATCGTCAAGTCTTCAATCATTGGATGCGGTTTGGTGAGGATGCGGTTTGGGCAGTGCGGTTTCACCAAATGAGGTTTCACTTTGGACTTCAAAGTGTGGTTTCAATGTAGGAATTCCACACAGCGGTTTGCAGGTGCGATTTGAAACTTTCTGAATTGAAACCTCATGTCCAATGAGTCTTCTGCCAGTCTTCAAGCCTAAATAAACCTATTCTATAAAATGGACTTATACTAAAAAATTGAAGTCTAAGCTTCATTACATATGGGCCAAAAGTCCAGAAAATAGAGATGAGGATATCGTATCAATCAAATTAAAGCTAAGGCAAGGAGGGTTAAAGTATGCATACCCAATACATGGTGGCTTTAAAATGCTTACCATCCCACTTCATCATTTAGGGAGGCATGCTATACAAGAAGCGTCACCAGGGACTACTCCTTTGATGCGTAATCAAAGAGAAAGCCGTCGAGTTGGTGAACGAAACTCACAACGGAGCCTGCGGCCCCCACATGAACGCCTGAGCATTGATGCAAATCATCCTCCATATGGTGTATTATTGGATATCAATGGAAACAGACTGCATCCAGTTTGTCAGAAGTTGCGACAAGTGCCAACTGTTTTCCAACCTCAATCACATTCCCCCTCACGAGCTCTATTGCATGACTATGACATGGTCTTTCGCCACATGGGGAATCGATGTCATTGGCAAGACCACTCCCCCCGGAAGTAACAGCCACGAGTTTATATTATTCGATGTTGAGTACTTCACCAAATGGGTAGAAGCCAAATCCTACAAAGTATTGAATTCCAAGAAGGTGGCCGAGTTCATCATGGAAAACATCATGTGCAGATACGGAGTGCTGTAAGTACGCCAATCCAATTCGCAACCTTTTCGATGCATTTTAACATAATAAAACTGCATTAAGGGGCATTTTGGTAAATTCCAGGCCTATCCCGAGACTTTCGGAAACGTTCCATGAGTTTCCCGCGAAGGAAGTACCTTTTGGTACATCATTCGTGCCAAAGGACCCCTTGGGAATAAAACCTGTTGGACCTTTTGGGTATTTTCCCGGAATGTTCCAGAAACTGGTTTTTGGCGCCAAAAGCGGTTGAGCCACCTTGTGTCACGCGACAGCTTGAGGCATGGAAAGTGGACGCGTAAGGTCGTGCGACATACTAAGGCGACAAGCTGCAGCCTATAAATAAGACCACTCCCCTCATTGAGATGCATCCCGATTCCGGCCCTCTTTCTTGTTACTCGCTAAAATAGCATTGTGACGAACATCCCAAACACCAAACCTCTCTCTCTCCTACCTTCCAACCCACTAATCCCTCTCATCCAAACCCAATTCTCTACCCACACCAATTGGAACCCTTGGATCAGAGCTGTGAGATCTACAACGAAGAATTGAAGGATTCTATATCTAACTAGATATAGAATTCATGGAATCAACAAGGGTAACAATTCCCTAACCCTCTCTCTCTCTCTCTCTCTCATTTAATTCCTTGCAATTTTATAATTCTATTTTGTTTGGATTCAGTAATCAGATCCTAGCTATCTGAATTACTGAATCCCAATCGCAATCTCTCTGTTTAACTTGCCTAGATTGTGTAATTGAGCTCATATTGATTGACTTGGTTGAATTTGGTGTTTGAGCCCCCAAGGGGGTGTGGATCTACCCATATCCACACTCCCTGGGTCGATTTGATGTTGTTTATGTTTTTCGTTCATAATTCAGCTTGTTGATTAGATCTGTATAGCTTCTATTAATTTATGAATTCATATTGTAAGGTTTCTGCAGAAGGCTCATATGTGTCACGCGACACCTTCGTCCTCAAGTGATCCTGTGTCACGCGACACATGTGGTCACTGGTACGATGTGTCATGCGACACACATGACCCATCTGCAGTGACTCTTTTCCTTTGTAATCTGCTCTAGTTTGTTTGTATCAGGGATGTGGCCTCCCTAAATAATGGGCTCACAATATGTAATTTCTCGTTTCATAATTAATAAGATGCATTTTATCACATTTCGTTTATTATCGATATTTGCACACACTTTGGATTTACTTGGATGTGTTTGATTGAAAGACTCGTCTATGGACGAGGCATGTTGGGTGAACTCTCGGTTCTTCCCAACACGTAACCTGACCCCCGAACTCATGTTTTCTCTCTAAAACAAAGGTTTTCAATGTTTCCTCTTAAAACGGCGTGGCGACTCCTTTTCATTTTTCTATTTTTAGGGCGAGCGCACATTCAAGTGCCCAACGAGATCATATCTGATAATGGAACCCACTTCGAAGGAGATTGCGACTAGCTGCTAACTGAGTTTAGAGTCACTCACCACAAGTCTTCTCCCTATAGACCACAGACTAACGGCGCAATAGAGGAACCAAACAAAACCCTCGCAAGGATAAAAAAAAATGATGGCCGTACGAGGATGGGATTGGCCCGAAAAGCTGCATTTGACACTTTGGTGATACCGAACATCAGTCAGAACCGCCACCGGGGAAACTTCTTTCGCTCTAACCTATAGAATGGAAGCCATGTTGCCAGTTGAACAGATGAAATCCCGGCACGGTCTGTTGGGTCATTATTTGTTCAAATCTGTTATTAAGTTTGTTTTTGTCATTATTTATTTCGTTTCATTTACTTGCTTATCTTGTTTCGTTAAAATGCCAAAAGCTCCAAAAAAAACCGTCCCAATTCGGAGTTTTTTCCACATCATTTCAATTTGACGCTTTTATTGCTCAAATGCTCTTATAATTCGCCACCCTCTCCCGAGGTTAAATTTCGCTGCAATTCCGTTGTGATTTTAAAACATTTATTCGGCCGTCATCGTAAGCTCGAACCCTTCTCTTCGGCCGTCAACGTAAGCCCGAACCCTTTTCTTCGGCCGTCATCATAAGCCCGAATCCTTTTCTCGGCCGTCATCGTAAGCCCGAATCCTTTTCTCGACTGTCATTGTAAGCCCAAACCCTTTTCGTCGGCCATCATTGTAAGCCCTAATCCTTTTTTGGCTGTCATCGTAAGCCCGAATCCTTCTCTTTGGCCGTCATCGTGAGCCTGAATCCTTCTCTTCGGCTGTCATCGTAAGCCCGAATCCTTTTCTTGGCCATCATCGTAAGCACAAACCCTTTTCTTCAGCCTTCATCGTAAGCCCGGATCCTTTTCTCGGCCGTCATCGTAAGCCCGAATCCTTTTCTTCGGCCGTCATCGTAAGCCCGAATCCTTTTCTCGGCCGTCATCATAAGCCCGAACATTTTTCTTCGGCCGTCATCGTAAGCCCGAATCCTTTTCTTTGGCCATCATCGTAAGCCCAAATCCTTTTCTCGGCCGTCATCGTAAGCCTGAACCCCTTTCTTCGCCCTCGTCATCGTAAGCCCGAACCCTTTTCTTCGGCCGTCATCGTAAGCCCGAATCCTTTTATTCGGCCGTCATCGTAAGCCCGAATCCTTCTCTTCTGCCTTCATCGTAAGCCCGAATCCTTTTCTCGGCCGTCGTAAGCCCGAACCCTTTTCTTCGGCCGTCATCGTAAGCCCGAATCCTTTTCTCGGTCGTCATCGTAATCCCGAATCCTTTTCTTTGGCTGTCATCGTAAGCTGATCGTAAGCTCCGAATCCTTTTAAGCCCGTTCGGCCGTCATCGTAAGCCCGAATCCTTCTCTTCGCCTTCATCGTAAGCTCCGAATCCTTTTCTCGAGTCGTAAGCCCGAACCCTTTTCTTCGGCCGTCATCGTAAGCCCGAATCCTTTTCTCGGTCGTCATCGTAATCCCGAATCCTTTTCTTTGGCTGTCATCGTAAGCCCGAATCCTTCTCTTCGGCCGTCATCGTAAGCCCGAATCCTTTTCTCGGCCGTCATCGTAAGCCCGAACCCTTTTCTTCGGCCGTCATCGTAAGCCCGAATCCTTCTCTTCAGCCATCATCGTGAGGCCGAATCCTTCTCTTCGGCCGTCATCGTAAGCTCGAATCCTTTTCTTGGCCTTCATCGTAAGCCCGAACCCTTTTCTTCGGCCGTCATCGTAAGCCCGAATCCTTTTCTCGGCCGTCATCATAAGCCCGAACATTTTTCTTCGGCCGTCATCGTAAGCCCGAATCCTTTTCTCGATCGTCATCATAAGCCCGTTTCCTCTCCTGAGGTTAAATTTCTTAAGAACCCTCTCCCGAGGTTAAATTTCGCGTCCCTCTCCCGGGGTTAAATTTCGCGTCCCTCTCCCGAGGTTAAATTTCGCGTCCCTCTCCCGAGGTTAAATTTTTCCGAATAGTTTCTCAAAAACCCTCTCTCGAGGTTAAATTTAATCCCTCTCCTGAGGTTAAATTTCGCCCATCATCATAAGCCCGTTCCCTCTCCTGAGATTAAATTTTTCGTTAAATTTCGTAATTATCGTTCGCCACCCTCTAGCGAGATTAAATTTCTTGACCCTCTCCCGAGGTTAAATGTTGGCCATCATCGTAAGCCCGCCCCTTTAACAAGAGTTCAATCATCTCTTCCGTTTCTAACCAGTTTCGTTAGAACGTCAAACGTATTCCTCCGTTTCTAACCGCTTTTGTTAGAACGTCAAAGGTTTTCCTCCGTTTCTAACCGCTTTCGTTAGAACGTTAAACATTTTTCTCCATTTCTAACCGCTTTTGTTAGAACGTCAAAGGTTTTCCTCCGTTTCTAACCGCTTTTGTTAGAACGTTAAAAGTTTTTCTCCATTTGTAACCGCTTTCGTTAGAACATCAAACGTTTTCCTCCGTTTCTAACCGCTTTCGTTAGAACGTCCAACGTTTTCCTCCGTTTCTAACCGCTTTCGTTAGAACGTCAAACTTTTTTCTTCATTTCTAACCACTTTCGTTAGAACTTTAAACGTTTTCTCCATTTATAATTGCTTTCATTAGAACGTCAAACGTTTTCCTCCGTTCCTAACCGCTTTCGTTAGAACGTCAAACGTTTTCCTCCGTTTCTAACCGCTTTCGTTAGAACTTTAAACGTCTTTCCCCAGCGACATACCATCCTCTACCGAGGTTAAATTATGTTTCTAGTCGTGTGGTTAGAACTTCAATCTCTTCTTCGAATTTAGACTGTGTTGTCATAACATCTGTTTGCCACAACCGTTCCTGCTATTCCGTTAGATCTCCAGCGTAAAGTCTCATGACCTAAAGTCAGTTTGTTAAGTCTCTTATACTTAATGGGCAAGAACTACGATCGGATTGATTCCCACTGTGGATACGTAGGAATCCTTTCTTTAGGGTCCAGCCATTTGACTGTTCAGGTCACATCGTAAGGCATCTCCCCAGATTGGGATTCTTATCTGTTTTGACGACCCCACTTCCTCCGTAAAAGTATATTAAAAATACGTTAATTTACACTTTCCAAATTAATGAGATTTTTCGGGACTGTTCGGATCATTCAAAATTAAAGTGTATTAAAAAATACGTTAGAACACGTTAAAAATATTACTTTTCCAAAATACGCGATTTCCGGGGCTGTTCCGACATTTATTCGAAAAGTTAATTAAAAAAACTGTCAAAATCCGGAAAAAAGACGAAACAATGCCAAATTTTTAGATAACTTGTCACAAAAGTCGTCCAAGGGTCAAATCAAGGTCAAAATCACGTCAGAATGTAAAATGACCAAAATGTCCTCAGGCTGAAGGACAAGGGTTTTCATCCCATTTTCAAGTTTTAGCCAAGAAATTGATCCCATTTCAATTTCAACCCCAATCATTTTCAACCCCCTCCCAGTTTTATCCCATTTTCCAAAAATTTCAGCCTCATCCGGAGAGAGATAAGTTGTCTCAGTTTGCATGAAAATCCTATTTTTTCCACATAAAACCCTAATCCAAACATTCTCATATCCGACCTACAAACCTTAAGAAGATAGAGCCAAAATCAAACATTGATAAACTCTCGTTCTAACCCTAAAATCCCATATTTACTTTTAAAGTCATTTTCATCTTTGTTATCTACTGATAATTCAATCATTTCACGTCATTTTCATAAAAATGTAAACATTATAGATATCCGGCCCAAGTCCGGAAATGATCCATTCTCTATTACTTTTCTTATAAGTAATTCAGAGTTAAAAGTGGGAGATCCCGATTCGTTGATTGTCATTTTATCTTACTTAAATAATGTCATTTACCTTTCGAATCATTTGATTTGTTGATCTTCATTTAAATAATGTCATTTACCTTCCAAATCGTTTGATTTGTTAATCGTCATTTTAATATCGCATTTACTTTAAATGTCCAAGTCAAGAAATTGACTTGTCGATTGTCCTTTCATTACTGTCAATTACTATAAATATCTTCATTTTTAAATTATTTATTATTGTCATTTTATTAAAAAGGGTAACGTTATAATGCCCGATTTCAATCAAGAATTTTTTCCTAAATTTTCTCTAAATTCATCTCCTTGGAATGAATGTTACAAAGTCGAATAAACGGAAGATCTTGATATAACATATTCCTACATACATATGTATATATCATGCCATTATTTCATCCATCAAAATATCTATCATTTTAAACCCTCCATCCAAACTTATTTTTAACTAATTTTCACACACACAATTTTCGAGAAAGGTAGAAAGACTCGTCAATACGAGGTGTTTCGGGTGAGCACAATTATTCTCTTCCCGAGGCGTAACGTGATCTCCGAACCTAACAATCTCTTTTCAGCCTTTTTCAAAGTTTTGGCTTATAATAAAAATGGCGTGGCGACTCTCTTTTTTCTTAAAAATTCATCCATTCCTGTCTTCGTGATTTAAAACAAATCCGACGCGTCCGGGGCCATTTCGGATCGGGGGTAATTTCAAAAGGTCTAGGGTTTGTGGACTCCAATAGCTGCTGCAATCAGGAATCATCGGGATTCAAAGGGCAAAGCAGTAGTCATTCCCACCGGTGTTGTCGTGGCTGCAACAGCAGGAAGTTTGGTTAAGGACAAGAAGGTAGCAGAAAAGGAAGAGGCAGATCTGATCGTGATAGATGAGAGGGTCTACTCTAAAATCATAAGGTGTCTAGATGATAATGTTCTAACGGATATTGCAGATATCAATTCCGGAGGTGCTTTGTGGCTTGCGTTGGAAAATATGTATTTGACACGATCATTGATCAACAAGCTATATCTGAAGCAAAGTCTATATTCTCTCTGATTGCACGAAGGTACACCCATTAGGGATCACCTAGATAGATTTACATCTTTATTACTTGAATTGCGTAATATTGATACTAAAGTTGCTGATGAGGATGCTGCATTAATGCTTCTTGTTTCATTGCATTTATCATAAGAGCATTACTTTAACTCTATTATCAATGGAAAAGAGACGGTAACTCTAGAGTAGGTGAAATCCTCGCTCAAGACAGAAGAGTTGAGTCGTAAGGCAAGCTGTAACAGCGGTTATAGACATCCCATTCTGAATCAATAATTCATGATTACACTACTCTTCGTCTCGCTTTTATGTTTTGATGAAAGCATGCCAGTTTCGTCATGTTTCGTTAAGTTTCTAACTAACCTCGTTAGTTTTGGACCTAACTGACTGACGGAATAACTGAAGAGGACAAAATAGTCAACCGACTAGTTGTCTCGCACGGGACATACGTGTCTCGCGCGAGACAAGCCCTCTGTAGGATATGTAGAATCACTCTCCTTCTCTGTTTCAAACTCTTTTTCGGATAAAACCTTATCAATCCGGTCATCCAACCACAGTTGAGTTCTCGAACCTTCTTTGAGTCTCCAAATCTTGGTGACCAAGTCATTCATCCACCTAATAAAACCCTATAAATGCATGATGGCTTTCAGTATTTCAGGGGTCCCCGATCCACGATCGAAAACACACAACACACACAATTTGTTGGTTTCTTTCCACGAAAGACTCCTTCAAATCACTCACAAAGAACTCCTAAATTTGTCCATCAACCACGTTGATTGACGAACATCAAGGCTCAAGCCTAGAATCAAGGCGAACTCTGTCCGAATCACTTCTCGACCGAGAAGACATCTTAGAACCACGTTCTAAATAAAATACTTTCCAAACGCTAGGTAAATTCCTATATTTTTATTCTTCTTCTTAACTCTCTCTATTGGCTTTTAGAGTAGTGTAATCCCATCAAAAGGATTAGCCTAGAGTCCCTTCAATTCATGGAGGTGATCTCGAAGCATACAATCCGACATTCCTAATCAAGAAATTGATTAGGGTTTTCTTGTTCTTTTATTTAATTAGTAATTGTAAAGATTGATAATACTCAATTGGCAAGACCGATCTCCGGATTGGTTGGAATGGGTGCTCCTCGACCTTCCCATTCCATAACTTAACCCCCGAACCCTCAAATCTCTTTAAAATCTAAAAGGTTTTTCTTATTGTTTCCTAAATAAATAATAAGTGGCGACTCTGTGATTCAAAAAATATCAACGCTACAGTTTTGATGACTCCACTGGGGATAATTAATTAAGACGATTAGATTTGCGTTACAATTGAGTATTATCAATCTTTTTTTAATTTTCTGTTTAAAATTTGATTTTTCTGAATTTTTTTGAATTTTCCTGTACAATTTTCGTCAAAAAAAATTTTACTATCCGAATATTTATCCGGCGCGGGACAAATTTGTCTAGCGCAAGACATTGAATCAATTCAGAAAGAAACAGAAAGAAACGTAAACAGCCAAACATGGGATTTGGAATTAAAAAAAAAAACTTGCTGTTGACTTTTAACCCCATATATACTCCCTCCGTTCCGGAACATAATTTACAAATACTGTTTGCACTGATTTTAAGGAGGGAGTATTATATTGAAAGTGTTGTGAGTGTGAAAATAAAATAGGAGAGAGAATGAGTGGAGAGAATAGTAAATTATAATGGTGTTGTGAGTATTAAAATAATGTAGGAGAGAGAATGAGTGGAGGAAATAGTAAAGATTCCTTTCCATTTTAGGTAAGTTTTAAATGTGTGAAGTAAGTTTTGGGACGCCCAAAAGGGAAAGTGTGAAGATTGTTCCGGGACGGAGGGAGTATACATTTAAAAAAAAAGAGGGTTTTAAGGTCAATTGACTTTTCTTCAAATTTCTAAAGTTTGACCGCACATTTCTTTTTTATTTGGCAGTTGACTTTTCAATAAAAAAGAGAAGGTTTGACTGAAAAAAAAAAAAAAAACACAAAAAAACAACACGAAACTTTACAGAAAAGTTTTAAAAAATCAGAAAATTTAAAATAAATTATTATTTCTATTTTGCTTGTATTAACTTTATTTTGCAGGGTAGAATAATTATTAATTACTTGAACCATATACTTGTGTGAGATTGAATTATTTTAATTTAATTTAATTCTCTTTAAGTGGAACTACGACGGCCTGAGTCTTCCTAATTTGGGAGAAACGTAGGCAACCACTTGGTGCGGCCATTATCTGTTTTTCTTTAGTTTTCAAAAAAAAAAAAAAACTCTCTATTTTTCTCTATCACCTAGATTCGACTCTCACACACGCGCACTCATATTATAACTGTCATTACACTACAAATCCCGATTAACTCGGGACCCACACTAAGGACAGATGACGGTAACCACCTAGTCGCCGGTCTCTCCGAAGTTGAATCATCCCACTCCGCGCATTCAATTCACCTAGATTGTCATATCGCGGGGAGCCTAGCCTTCAAGCCCTGCATCACTACATATCATGTAGATTGACTTTTTTAGACACTCCATGACCGATCGGTTTGATCTTGAAGTCCTTGTAATCCCTTCTCAAGATCTTGTATTGTGCAATAATCCATGGAAAAGAAATCAATAAATTGTCGCATCGAAATTGTCGCTTCGGAAAAGTCCCTATAATTGTCCCTTCGGATTTGCCCCTAAAGAGAAAAATTTCTCACCAAATTTATTGCACAAAACTCGATGTTACTTGAGATTACTTCAACCCCTACGTCCTTAGGTTTGGTTTTCGAATGTTAGAAACCCCTCAAAACGGATTTTCCGTCCGACCAAAATTAGGACTAAAATAAAAAAATTGTGACTTCCGTGGTGTTATCTCGCGCGAGACTACTTGTCCCGTGCGAGACAAGTGTTCGGTCTATTCGTGTTTTGGTCAAAACCTTCAAGCTTTCATTTACCATATTTAGCCGACTTGTTGGGACTCGATCATGGTTTAACACGGTTGCTACACGTCTAGGTTCATTGCCAAAGCTCGACACGATGTCTGCTTCTCCTTCTGTCACCGAGGCCGAAATCAACGAAGCTAAGGCCCAACTCATCGAAGCCATGCTTAGGTTGGATGATCAAAATAAGAAAATTGATGAGCAAAACGCTCAAATGGCCGCCCTCATGCAAGAGTTCCATGACATGAAAGTCAAGAAAGGAAGAAAACAAAAGCAGAAAGTTGAATCCTCCTCCGATGAAGAGAAATTCTACACCAAAAAGTGTAGGAAAACCAAAAAGTCAAGCAAGAAAGAGGAAGAATCTGATTCATCATCTTCCTCATCTTCCTCCGATGATGAGGGACATATATCCAAGGGTACTAGAACCAAGAAAGAAGGCAGTGGTGAAACTACAAAACTTGGTGACCATGTTACTAAGAACTACCTCGAGAAGAAACTTGCAACCCTTGACACTTCAAAAGGGTCATTCATTCCATTTGATCCCGATGCTCTTCAACAATCCATCACCAAGTTTTCTCGCAAGTACAAAACACCCGATATTGCCAAGTTCAATGGTACTACCTGTCCTCGAGCTCATGTTGAAACCTACACTTAGGCTATGCTTCCAATGGGTGTTGATAACACAATCTTGGCCCAATGCTTTCCTCAAACTTTAGAGGGTGCTGCAATGGATTGGTACATGTCTCTTCCTACAACTACAAGGCTGGATTGGTCGTCTGCATGTTTAGTCTTCCAAGGCAGTTTGAAGACAACTCCACTTACCGCCCTACTAGGAGGGATCTTGAACAAACCAAGCAACATGCAAATGAGTCTTTTGCCGAATTCGCTAGAAGATGGAGACTCAAACTTACTGAAATCGTCGAAAGGCCTACTCTCAAAGAGCAAATCCACATCTTCCTTCAATGCCTTCGTGATGAATTTCAAGAGAAGCTCGTCGGCAATTACTTTCCTAGCTTAAATGAACTCCATGAGTCCGGAATTAGGATTGATGACTTCCTAAAAATAAAAAGAAGGAAAGTACAACAAGCCAACCACAAGTAAGGATGCTTCAGTCAACGCTATTGCATTCAACCACTCCAACACTGGCAAGTATTCTGATTTTCCTCCTCTGAAAAAGAAAAAGAGGCACTATGACAAAATTTAAGGAATCACTCAAGAAGAACTCTTCAATGTGCTTGTCAAGAATGAAAAGATCAAACCAAGAGAAGGTGGTCCTCCTAAGGATATGGGTCCTAATCACGCTCATCACTTATTTTGCAAGTATCACAACTTCACCGGCCACGACACCAACATCTGCCATCACTTGAAGGACATCATCCAAGACCTCTTTGACAATGGAGATTTAGAACATCCCAACATCATCACCAATCCTCTTCCTCGTAATCCATGAAGAAGATGAAGCTCCAAGAAGAAAGCTACACCTACCACTTTGGGGCTACGACTATCCTCTCCCTTTCTCCTTTGATAGAAGTAGATTAGGTTTTAAATTTCCAAGTATGAACTCGAAGAGTCATTTTGTCTTTCTAGTAGTCCTCACCTCCTCTAGTTTGTGTCATCTAAACTATCGAGTCTGTTCTTAAATTTCTCAATTAATCAAAGTCATTTTTTTCATAAACACTTTCCCTAAGGTTGTTCTACCTCATGAGTATCATTTAATTCATGCAAAATAATGGACCCTCCATTCCCTAAATCATCGAAAAAATATAGAAATTTCTAAGCGAGTTTAAGAAGAAATTTATCCTTTGGAAGCTTAAGGGCTAAACATTACCCCTACTGAAAGTCAAAGTCAACAATCGAAGAAAGCCAAAGGTGCTGCTGTCAACCTTCATTCCAAGAAGAGTGGGGCTACTCAATTAAAAGCTTTGAGAGTACAAAAAAAAAGAAAAAAACTCTCAAGCTTTCATCACCCCACAAAAAAGGTGAAACTTCAAATGCATGAAGGACTCTCCCACAAAGAAAGAGGAGTCAAGTGACACCAACAAAAGAAATAGAGACATCCTCTTACATCAAGTGAAGAAGACTTTCAGTACCAATGTTTACCCTTAAGTCATACTAATGATTGGCTTTCTCCTCAAACTTATTTAGAAACTTTTAGATGATGCGCGGTTCATTGAAAGGTAGAACAACTTTTCTAGATCTTTGAGCCAAGTAGCATTTCTTGTTGAGTCTAGGGGCTTCCTGTTAGCCACTCTCATACACACTCTTGAAATCCAAGCATCAAATGGGGGCTTCCTAACCTTTCCTACTCCAGTTAATCTCTACTTCAACTCTTCAAAATAATCAAATCTACATTAGGAGTTTTCCTCTTTGCTTCTCACTCTCATCATTAGAAAATTCACTTCTTCAAAGAGTCACTGCTTGGATCACCTTCCAAAGAATAGAGTCCATCTCTCCTTAACTAACTTGAGACCTCATCTCTCTCTCTCTCCTCAATAAGATTCTCTCCTCTTAGTTCTCTTCGAGTTAGCATACTACTTTCAAAAAAAAAAAAGAAAGAAAAAAAGGACGCAAAAGAGATACCCGCTAGATTGAAAACCCGAAAGGGCGATCTAGGCAAAAACCAAGGTGTGTCACAAAATAAAAAAAATCAACGACAAAGGGAAAGTATTCTTCAACCTTCTTCATCAAACATCATTCGATCCTCTTCAAATCAAATCAACAAGGAGAGACTTCTTCGATCATCTTCAAATCAAGAGAGCAGACTCACAAGCCTGTTCACAAAGTCATCTACCACTTGCAAGCAACTTGGGGCTTGAGACAGCAAAGGGCCTTGGACATAAAGCCATTACGAAAGTCGACAGATTTGTAGTCATTTGCCTCCTAGAGACACGACTCAAGGGAGAATTAAGAATGAAGATTCGCAGCAGACCTAGATGTGTTCACACAAGGTTACTCATCAAAATTCAACCTTGCTAACTAGCAACAGATTCTGCAAAACCTGATTTGGTCCCAACTTGTGAAACACAAGTTCTCTCATACAGATCACCCATCTCAAATATAAATTCATACAAATGTCCCTACATGTCCATATACTTATCCATAAACTCACCACAAAAATGACCAATCGGCCATTTACACGAACAGACGTGAACACCACCACGTAAGTCCAGTTAAACAACTAAAATATGAAAAATCTATTTGGAATCTTTATGTACTAACAGGTGCAGAAAGGTAAGAATTGTTTCGGGTCCATCCGAGACCAGCATGCATATATCCTTGCATTACAGGAACCGACAGAACCTCCACCTCAACCGACAACTACAAAGTCTATGATGGAAGCAAACTTCAAGTCCGTGACCTCGGCAACAACTACAAAGTCTGTGACGGCAGCAAACTTCAAGTCCGTGACCTCGGCAACAACTACAAAGTCCGTGACCTCGGCGACACCAACAAAGTCTGTGATGGCAGTAAACTTCAAGACCGTGACCTCGGCAACATCATCAAAGTCTGTGACGGCAGCAAACTTCAAGATCGTGACCTCGGCAACATCAACAAAGTCTGTGATGGCAACAAACTTCAAGACCGTGACCTCGGCAACCACAACAAGAGTCTGTAACGGCAGCAGCGACAACCAAGTCCGTGACCTCGGCAACAATGGCAACGTCAGTAACCTCGGGCGCCGCACTTTAACAACTTCATCAACAAACAGGTATCTTCAGAATTGGGTCAAGTCTTTGATTCCTCAGTATGATTTTACCTTTTCAAAAAAAATCCCTCTTCGATTTTCAAAAATGCTTTTCAAAATACCTAAAATAGCCTTTTTAGTGTTTTGGAGTCGAACTACGTTTTGTCTGATTCTCTCTTAGAGATACCTAGGCAGCCGTGCGGCACGACCATCCCAATGTTCAGAATGATGTCTTTTCTATCGTCGACATGACTTCTTCCATAAGTCTTGTCGCCGAGGGGCTCATTAGACACCCCATTCTGAACCAATAATTCATGATTACACTACTCTTCGTCTCGCTTTTATGTTTTGATGAAAGCATGTCAGTTTCGTCATGTTTCTTTAAGTTTTTAACTAACCTCGTTAGTTTTGGACCGAACTGACTAACGGAATAACTGAAGAGGACAAAATAGTCAACCGACTAGTTATCTCGCACGGGACACACGTGTCTCGCGCGAGACAAGCCCTCTGCAGGATATGCTGAATCACTCTCCTTCTCCGTTTCAAATTCTTTTTCGGATAAAACCTTACCAATCCGGTCATCTAATCACAGTTGAGTTCTGGAACCTTTCTTGAGTCTCCTAATCTTGGTAACCAAGTCATTCATCCACCTAATAAACCCCTATAAATACATGATGGCTTTCAGTATTTCAGGGGTCCCCGATTCACGATCGAAAACACACAACACACACAATTTGTTGGTTTCTTTCCACGAAAGACTCCTTCAAATCACTCACAAACAACTCCTAAATTCATCCATCAACCACGTTGATTGACGAACATCAAGGCTCAAGCCTAGAATCAAGGCGAAACTCTGCCCGAATCACTTATCGACCGAGAAGACATCTTAGAATCACGTTCTAAATCAAATACTTTCCAAACGCTAGGTAAACTCCTATACTTTTATTCTTCTTCTCAACTCTCTCTATTGGCTTTTAGAGTAGTTTAATCCCATCAAAAGGATTCGCCTAGAGTCCCTTCAATCCATGGAGGTGATCTCAAAGCATACAATCCGACATTCCTAATCAAGAAATTGATTAGGGTTTTCTTGTTCTTTTATTTAATTAGTAATTGTAAAGATTGATAATACTCAATTGGCAAGACCGATCTCCGGATTGGGTGGAATGGGTGCTCCTCGACCTTCCCATTCCATAACTTAACCCCCGAACCCTCAAATCTCTTTAAAATCTAAAAGGTTTTTCTTATTGTTTTCCTAAATATATAATAAGTGGCGACTCTGTGATTCAAAAAATATCAACGCTACAGCGGTACAGGTAATCAGACAGCAGGTTTGGTTTCGGAAGGCAGCAGGGGTTCTACCAACAAGCATAAGAAGAAAAAGTCTTATGGCAAGAAAGGCCCGAAAACTGATGATATATGTAATTACTGCACGGGAAAGGGACATAAGAAGACAGATTCTCCTAGGAAGAAGCGAGGCGAGCCTCCAAATCGTAATGAAGCTAGTCTTCGTCGTACTCATACTGAGCACCTCTGATGGGGATTATGCTCTAGTGACAGAACAGTTTGCAAAACAGTCGTATGCGTGGATTCTTGATTCTGGGGCTTCTTATCATATCAGCCCGAGGAGAGAGAGGTTTACAACTTACGAGCAGATTGATAGTGGTAATATTCATATGGTCAATAGTTTTACTTGCAAGGTGGTTGGTATTGGCTCTATCAAGTTGCAGACTAATGATGGTAAGTTCTGCACTTTGAATGATGTGAGGCATGTTCCACAGATGACAAAGAACCTGATATCTTTTAGTTATCTCGACAGCAAATGGTACAATTTTAAAGGTAAAGGTTGAGCAGTTCATGTCTGCAAAGGTTTTGAAGTGATTCTGAGAGGCCTTAAGCGGGACTCCTTGTATTTGCTACAAGGAAGGACACTTTCCGGGTCAGAATTGGTTACATCATCTAAAGTGGTCAAGGAGGATATGCCAAATTTGTGGCATATTAGGCTTGGACACATGAGAATTAGAGGGATGCAGATATTGGCTAATTATGGTCTTCTTTGTGGCCATAAGGTCAATGACTTTATGTTTTGTTAGCATTGTGTACTTGTCAAGATGTAGCGAAGCAAGTTTCCTAAGGGGATTGATAGAACGAAGGACAATCTAGATTACATTCACTCGAATTGTTTGGGACCTTCACGCCAGGAATCATTAATGGGTCACATGTATTTTTTGTCTATGATTGATGACTACTCGAGGAAGACTTGGGTGATTATTATGAAGCAAAAGAGTGAGGCTCTCACCAATTTCAGACAATGGAAAACATTAGTGGAGAATCAGACAGGGGAGAAATTAAGTGACTCCAGATAAATATTTGGGTTGGAGTTCTGTAGTGCTGAGTTCGATGAGTTATGCAAGAAAGTGGGGATTTCTAGGCATCTCACTATCAGGGGTATACCACAACAAAATGGTGTTGCGGAGCGCATAAATCAGATGTTGTTGGCTATAGCAAAGTGCATGATCTCCAATGCAGGGTTATCTAAGCGGTTTTGGGCAGAAGCGGTTAGTAAATCATGCATGTTACTTGATAAATCGCGGACCACATACAGGTATCGATCTCAAAGTTCCCAATGAGTTATGGTCAGGTAAACCCGTTGATTATTCTAATTTAAGGGCCTTTGGTTGTACTGCTTATTATCATGTGGATGATGGGAAGTTAGAGCCGAGGGATAGAAAAGAAGTTTTCATGGGTTATGGAGATGGTGGCAAGGAATACCGGATTTGGTCCCCATCAGAGGGTAGGGTTATCATAAGCAGGAATGTTATCTTTGATGAAAATATTTTGCTTAAAACTATTATGAGATATGTGGTTTTATCATGTGTTGGTAGTGTTGATAAACAGATGGAGCTACAAGATACTGTAGAGTTGAGTAGTTTAATGCCAGATGTTCATCAGGATCTACAGTCAGAGACGGAAGCACCAGACAGTTCATCAACAATTTTCGAAGAACATGGTTTAGTTCAAGAGAAGCCTGGACGGGCTAACTTTGGGAAGCCTAGACTTGTTAGTTCCGTAGCTCTTGTCGAGAATTTCATGATTCAATTCGAGATCTTTTCTGGGAAATCGTTGGATGAATTGCATTGCTGAGATTGACAAATCCTACTTCCTTGAAAGATTCAACTTGATTGGTGCGACCAATAGTTATATGGAGGAGAGATTCGCCCCCTACAATTTCAATTTCAAGCGATATTTAAGCGTCAATCACTCGTCCGTTCGCTACAAAAATGGTTTAGTATCCATAATTTTTAAGATCTTAATATCTTTGACTTACTTCTCGTTGTATTGTACGTCTTCTCTCCTCTGTCAAGAGTCTTTGTTTTATCTCCTATGTCAAGAGTCTTTGCTTTCTCTCCTATGTCGAGAGCCTATGCCTTCTCTCAGTTTTGTTGAGTATCTTTGTTGTGTATTGTATGTATCTTGTTGAAATGCTTGAGACGCTTGGTGGGGCACTTGTTGCCTACCCAAATGTGGTATTTTATTTTGTTTTCAAAGCCAAATTCTTCCCAGGTAGGGGTTTTCTGAAGGTCAGTGTTAGGCTGTGTCCAAGTTTTGCTTGTAGAAGCATTTGTATGTCACGTTTCATTTGTCGCAAGGGCAATCATTGGAGATTTGGTTTAAAGTTATACATTACTATTCTAGATGTATTAGACTATTTTATTGCGATGGGCAATTTATCGTTGATTGTACGTATTTGTAGAAATTCGGATTTTTGGGATGAGGCTCTTATTGCTGTGGAGTGCCATCTTATTAAATGTTATTAATGCAAGTATTGTATCGTTTCAAAAAAAAAAAAAAAGAGAATATTCGAAGCCTCATCCAATACATAAAAATTGTTAAAATCAAGAGTAACCATGAACCAAATCTATATTGAACGCCCTTATAATTAACAATGACTTGTGACACACAACTACCTCTCCAAGTAGCATTTAAAAAAAAAAAAAAATCACACGGTAAAAATTTGGCTTAGAGGACACCACAAATGAAAGCATTTGGGTTGACGACAAGTGTCCAACCAAGCATCACAAACATTGTAACAAGGAAAAATACAAATAAAACACAAAGGCTCTCAACATTAACAGAAGACAAGGGCTCTAGACATAGAAAAGAAGGCAACGACTATCGACATAGGAAATAAATCATAATTTCAAAACTTATTGAATACAAATTAAAATGATTAAACCAAATAAAAAAGAAAATCGTATGAGAAATTAAGTGTTTGTTATGCGAAGGGGGATGATTATCTTCAATTCAGATATCAGAAAAAAGAAATTGCTCAGCAGCACAGGTTATGACGCCTTTGCAGGTAATAGATCCGGTGACAGCATTATTATTGTCGTAGTCCACTAATTTAGCGTCGGAATTTGATTTTTAAATTTTGAAGGGTAAAAAGCAAATCGGGAACAATGAAAAAATTGAGATATAATTTGGGGAAGATATTGAAATTTATTTTGGCGGATGGAATACAAATGTCGAGGCGGTGGCGGGAGAAACAACAAGAAGAAGAGAAACTGCCTAAGAGAGAATTGGATTGGTAGTTACTTGTCAACAATAGTTTCATTTTCTACCCTTTTGGATTTGAAACACTATATTTTATCTCGTCCTCAACAAACTGCATTATCAACGATCTAATATAGATTATGTAAAAATAACCTAAAGTAAGATTAATCTTATTCACGGGATATAAAACGAAGGAGATGATGTCAAATCTTGGTCATTGAATGCAAAAGCTGCAATAAGGGTCGCAAGAGTAGTTACAATGCCCCTAGTATTCGTTTTAACTCTATTATAGTGATCTTTGAGTAGGCCGTAAACGATTCGAGGCGAGTCGATTTTTTAAGTTTCGTGCTCGAGCCCGTGTAAAAATTATCAAGCTCGAGCTTTTCTCGAGCTCGAACCCAGACATGATTGTTCGACCTCGAATCAAATCGAGTTTTGAGTTGTTCGCGAGCTGCTCAAACTCGAGTTTTGAGATTGTAACTTTTTTTTTTGAAAAATCTAATATCACACGAGCTTGAGTTCGAGATTTATCGAGCTCGATATGAGCTATAATTCGAGTTGTTATCGAGCTCGAATCTAAACGAACCGAGCTCAAGCTTGGTCTTTGTCCCAAAATATTTAATTTTTTTTTTCAATTTCTTTTCATAATTAATTATATTTTTTCAAATAGGTTCGAAAATAAATAGTAAAAAGTATTACTCCCTCCGTCCCTAAAAGTTTGTCACATTTGACTTTTTTGTTGAACTTTGACCACACATTTATGAGAGATTAATCATGTTCATTAAATTCTAAAAGTTGTTGTTGATAATATTATTAATGGTGAATCAATAGGAATTTTTAGAATTTCATGAACATAATTAAATTGTCATATATTTGTGGTCAAAGTTCAACTAAAAAGTCAAATGGGACAAACTTTTAGGGACGGAGTGAGTATGATTTTTTTTAATTAAAAATTAACTTCTTCAAAATGATCATTTATTTTGGATGGGATGAAGTATGTAATTTTCCTAGCAATCAAATATATTTATATATTTTTTGCTACTAAATTTTCTCAAAATTAGAGGTAAGAGTGTCCATTAAATAAAAAATAGACAATCATTAAATTTAAATATTTATAAAATATTTTTTTTTTAAATGGAAAATTATTCATATATATTTATCAAGCGAAATTAGAATTATTTGATATTTTAAATGTTGTTATACTAGTTTCACACCATTTAGGTGGCGTTTGGTTGGAAGGAAAGTGGGGGAAAGGAATGGAAAACTCTCACTTTTTCATTCCTTTCCCCTGTTTGGTTCATAGAATTTAAAAAAAAAATTCCGAAGAAAAGTTGAATTCCTTCAAATGAAGGAATTCAACTTTCCTTCACAAAAGTGATGGAAAGTTCAATTCCTTGGGGCAATGGAAAAAAAAAAAAAATTTTTGACCAAAATACCCCCAAACCCTATCCACCCCTACCCCCTACCCAGCCCCTACCCAGCCCCTACGTACCACCCCCCACCCCCCCACCCCCCCACGAAAATTTTTTTTTTAATTTTTTTTTCTGCCTACCCTCCCCCCCACCCTACCCCCCCCCCCCACAAAAAAAATTTTTTAACTTTTTTTTCTGCCTACCCTCCCCCCCACCCTACCCCCCCACCCCCCCACCCCCACAAAAAATAATTTTAATTTTTTTCCGCCTACCCTCCCCCCCTACCCCCCACCCTACCCCCTACCCCCACCCCCACAAAATTTTTATTTTTTTTCTCGCCTACCCTCCCCCTACCCCCCTACCCCCACCCCCCAACCCCCACCCCCACGAAATTTTTATTTTTTTTTTCCGCCTACCCCACCCCACCCCCACGAAATTTTTTTTACTCATTTTGCATCCCCCCTACCTCCCCCCCCCCCACCCCCTCCAAATTTTTTTTTTTAAAAAGGGTAAATTGGTCATTTTATATGCTTTCATTCCATTCCTATAATTTGTATTTTCAAACCAAACATGATTTGCCAAAGAATTGAATGACAATTCCATTCCATTCCATTCCGTGCCAACCAAACGGAGGGGGTTAACCAGTTTTTTTCCATTCCAATTCCTTAAGGAATTCAATTCCATTGACAATTCCATTCCTTCACTTTTTTTCCACCGAACCAAACGCCCCCTTATGGTTTAAGGTTTGGGTATTAGGAAAAGAAGTAGCACACACACATATGTATCTATAACTACACATATATATGTACACATATACACTAATACACTAACCACCACATATATGCAAACACACGTGTGTTTATATGTGTGTATATATAAATATGTATTTATATAAATAAATGTATATATGTATATGTATATGTATATGTATATGTATATGTATATGTATATGTATATGTATATGTATATGTATATATATACACACATATATATATGTATGCATGTATGTATCTATGATTCTATGAATACACATATATATGTGTATACATATATATTAATGTGTCTATGCATACACATATGTATGTATATATTGTTTGTGTATATATGTACTTATATATTTATGCATACACATGTATATATATGTATGCATGTATGTATCTATGATTCTATGAATACACATATACTCCCTCCGTCCGCCTAGTAAGTTCACACTTATTGTTTACACGTTAATTAAGGAGAGAGTATTATGTTGAAAGTGTTGTGAGTGTGAAAATAAAATAGGAGAGAGAATGAGTGGAGGGAATAGTAAATTATAATGGTTTGTGAGTATTAAAATAATGTAGGAGAGAGAATGAGTGGAGAGAATAGTGATTTAAGGTTTCCTTTTTAGGAAAGAAACAAAGTGTGAACTTTGTAAACGGACGCCCAAAATAGAAAGTGTGAACTTTGTAAGCGGACGGAGGGAGTATATGTGTATACATATGTATTAATGTGTCTATGCATACACATATGTATGTATATATTGTTTGTGTGTATATGTATTTATATATCTATGCATACATATATATATATATATATATATATATATATATATATATATATATATTTATGTATCTATGTATACACATATATGTGTATATATAAATTTCACATATATATACACACATATAATATGTATATATAGTGGCGGATCTAGAAATTATGTTGAGGAGGGTCAAATTTTGAGTTAACAAGAAAATATCGAATTAAATCACACTATTGAAAATATAAAATTTTGATGAGACATATATAACATTTTTTTAATGTAATAAATTCAAATATTAATAATAATCATAATAGTAATTATAATAATAATAATAGTAGTACTAACAATAAAAATAGTGTTCACATAGAAATAAAATATAACTACCCCACTGATCATGACAAATAAATAGCATTAAATTTAGTTAGAGGTCCAACCAGATCATAATCCAAAATTTAGCTAGGCACTAGTTACAAATATATAATGAGATAAAATTTAACTATGCTGCAAAAGTAGAGTAAGACTTTTTTCAAAAAATATTTTTTCACTATAGAAATTGTTTTTTTTTAGAATCTTAAATTGTTCTGTCAAACAATTAAAACTATCAGCTCATCGATTAAAATGATTCACGATTTCGTTTGACCATGTGGACAATTGTGAAATTTAACGAGCGTATCAACAATTTCGTCTTTAGCAATTTTAACGTGTCTAGTTTACTACTAAATACAGCCAAATGGTATGATAACCATTTAAAATTTTCAAATCAGATTTTCAAAAAAAAAAAGTTTTATAAGATTTTGCGGTAATGTAAAAAAAATAAAAAATAACAAGATGATAGATGATCTACCACAAAAAAAAATGCCTTAACTAATTTAACCAAACCACTAACCACTTATGAATAGAAAAATAAAATCTTACTAAGATCATAAACAAATATTTCCTCCGCCACATACTAAATATCATATTTAAGTTGTCAAACGATGATAAAATTCATTAAATTATTTTCTTATTTAGAAATATGATATTTATTTTGGAATGAATTAATATAAAAAGTGTGACATTTATAATGGGACCGAAAGTACCAAATAATTAAAACTAAATTGTAAAGTATTAGTTATAATATTTAACTTGACTACATGCCCTTAACAACCATGTAAAGATAAATGTAGATATTCTCAAATGAGAACTTTTAAGGGTTTTTATTTTTCAAATTAAGACAAAATAAAATAATATTTTATAAATTTTAGGATAATATGTTTATACTATAAAATATAATTATGTAATTTTGAGGGGGGTTGTATTACGAAATTTGAGGGGTGTCAATTGTAAGATAAATGTATTTTTTTATAAATAAGATAAAGGACTAATGCGGAATAAGTGAATAGCTCAGGGGTTAAAGTGACCCCTCTGGACCACAAATAAAAGGATCGATTTAAACACAAAGCATGAGAATAATGATAAAAAATAACAAAATTAAACTATCAAATTAAAGCTACGGAATACAGGTATTGGAATACAGGTATTGCTACAGTAAAATTGACTTTTTTGAATAGTAAAATTGACTAATAATTAAAGGTACGTGGTCATTGTCACAAAGCATGAGAATAATGATAAAGAATAACAAAATTAAACTATCAAATTAAAGCTATGGAATACAGGTATTGCCACAGTAAAATTGACTTTTTTGAATAGTAAAATTGACTAATACTTAAAGGTACGTGGTCATTGTTTTACCCGCCACACTGTATAAATACATACAGCTGGCTCGTATGTTTATTTCATACGTGAAAGTGATTACGTGAGTGATTACATATCACCTAAGCTGGCTGGTTTCTAACCTATATACCTTAAAAAGTATGACTTAATATAAAAATTGTTAACATAAATAAAGTAGTAATGGTACTTACTTTGTATTAATACAGAACGTTGATGGTTACAGTGGATGGTTACAATGGATATAGAGAAATTCTAGAGAGAAGTGGAAAACTGAAAAAAAATCTGCCTACAATGAAAACTGATATACGTTTATATTCCCACGGATTTCAGAATTTTCTTAAACATAATTTACAAAGGTTGATGGGTCACGGCACATGGGCGGTCCGCATTTGTCCTCAAAGAGGGACCCATCATTTTTTGACTAAATGCAAAATTATAAAAAGAAAAGTAATATGTTTGGAGAAAAGCAGATTCTTTGTCTGATGATCATTCTTTTGTTTGATAGGTGTGCGGCTGCTTTTGTTCTTGTACGCTTTGGATGCTTTTGTCAATGTCACTGGCTGGCTGGAGGCATTTGTCTTTGTCGGGGCGTCTATACTGTAGAGGCATTTGTCTTTGTTGGGCTGCTATACTGTGGATGCTATTTGTCTGGGACCACCATGTGCCGATGTTTGATGATTTTGTTGCTTATGTCTACAGGTCCAGTTGTATTTGGGTGAAAATAATTTCATTTGGAACGGCGTCGTCAGGTACTGTGGAGGATGTGCTTCCTTCTTCACTGAGCTGAGCCATTAATTTATCTAAGTCATTTGGATTTGTACATTGGGCCATCTGGACCATGATTTGCTGTTTCTTGCGAAGGAATTCTTCGTTTTGTTGCGATTGTTTTGGAGAAAGGTGTTTGCAAAATTCGGGTTTTTGTGCAAAGTATTTCGATACAGCTTCAGGGCTGCAATCAGCTAGGGTTGTTTTGTCCCACCATTTGATTTTGTATTTACGGATCAAGATGGGAAGGATAGTTTTGTGTACACACTCACACTTTTGTTGCACATGGGCATTTGATTGTATTGTAAGTTGTTGCCCAGAGGCATTTTGTGGTACGGAGGCCTTTATTTGTACACACTCACACATTTAATCTTCTTTTAGGTCAAATTTAGTCATAAAGATCCAAGGGACTTGGAAGTTATGACAGAATTGGGCCCAAAGAGGAGATTGGGCAATATCATCTGGATAATTGACCCTTTTAGACCATTGGTCAAAAGCATTTTGTACACTTTCTGGAACTAATTGTTTATCCAATCCAAAAATTTTCCACCATTGATGAAACCAAAATGGAGTTGGATATTGAAATTGGAGATTGAAATAGAAAAAATATGAAAGCGAAAAGGATTTGTTTTGTTTGAAAAATGTTCTTGTCCAAGCTGTAATATAATCCCAATAGTTAAATCGGACTGAATTGTTTGGGAAAATTAGATCCCTAGCTTCGTTAGGTATTTGTCCCCAATCATAAATTGTAAGGAATTTTAGAATATTCACTTTACAATATCTTATTTTGGAGGCATCCAAATGGTATGTGGAATATTGAAAAGTGGCTGATTTTGTTTGTATTAAAATGTTTTCGTAATAAAACTGGGATTTCGTAAAATTGTCAGGTAAGTAATTATGCGAGCTTGGGAGGAGGAATCCAGAAATTTGGTAGGAATGTCAATTTGTATTTATTTCGAAATCTTCTGGTTCAAGAACACATATGAACTCTTCATAGGTTTTATAATGATAAGCTGTGGGTGGTGTGTTTTTTGGATAGGGACTTGGAGAAATTTGTCTAATTGATTGTGATTATTCATGTGCTAATGGGGAACTTTCTAGCTTAAGGGTTTGCTTATACGTGGTAATCTGTTGGGTTAGTATTCCTCCATATCCTATGTCAGAGGCATCTGTAGATACTATTTTTGGGACTTTTATCGCAGATTGTTAAACATTGTAATCTTTTAACATGAATTTTGATTTGTTTAACAATGTTAGTATGTTCTTTTGTTCATGGGTTTGGTTCCTTTTTTAATCTATCGAAAAGGGGTTTGCAAATTTATCGTAACTTTGGAAAGAAATCAGCAATGTAATTTAGTGATCCTAAAAATCTTTGTAATTGATTTTTGTCTTTTATTTCATCAGGGAATTTGTCTGCGAAATCTATGGACCTTTGAATTGGTATTGTGGTATTATTGGTTATTTCGTGTCCTAAAAATCTTACCTTTGTTTGATACAATTTTATTTTGGTTTTTGATAGGACTAAACCGTTTCTTATCATGAATTTGTAAAATATATTTAAATATTTTTCGTGTTGTTCTAAGTTTTTACTGAAAACTAAAGCATCATCTATGTAAACAATAATAAAAGTGTACTGGTTAAATATTTCATTCATTATTTTCTGGAATTCGCTTGGTGCACTTTTTAGTCCAAAAGGCATGACATTCCATTCATACTGGCCAAATGGTACTGTAAAAGCGGTTTTGTATTTGTCTTGGTCTGCTATTTGAATTTGCCAAAATCCTGATTTCATATCAAATTTTGAGAAAATCGAGGCATTGTGGAGTCTTTTTAATAAATCTTGTTTATTAGGGATTGTATATCTAATCCATTTTAACGCCGTGTTTAAAGGTTTATAATTAATGACTAGTCTTGGTGCTCCTCTCTCAATTTCAACATTTTTTGAGACGTAAAATGCAGAGCATGACCAAGGAGATTTGCTTTTTCTGATTAATTTTTTGTTTAATAGGTCTTGTATTTCCTTCTTGCAATATTCTAATAATTCTTGGTTCATTTGTATTGGTCTTGCTTTTGTTCGAATTATTTTTTCATTAAAATCTTTTTCATAGGGTAATGTTATTACATGCTTCTTTCGTTCCCAAAAGGCTGTGTGTAGATCTGAACATAAGTCTTTTTCAAATTTTTCTAATGTCTTTGTAACTATATTTTTGTATTCTTGAAGTTGTAATCTTTCTTCTATTTTCGTGTTATGTAAATCTTCTTTTAGAAAAATAATTTGTTTCTATAAAATATTAATTTTTGAAATGTTCGTTTTTTGTAAGTTGTTTACATCATAGTTAGATACTGGATATAGAAATTTAAATATTACTTGTTGCCCTAATATTTTTGTTTCTACTCCTTGTTTAGAGACTGTAAAAGGATACAACATTTCTAAGAAAGGATTTCCTAATATAACTTTTGTATTTAAACAACTTACAAGCATTAAGCTTGTCTTGAAACAGATGTTGCTATTACAGATATGTGCTTCTGGTATTTTGTATTTTACTTGTAATTTTGATGAGTTTGCTGCCGAAAGGCTTTGTTTTGTTTTAACAACATATTTTGAGGGTATTATTCCTTGTTCTATACAGTTTAGGTCAGCACCAGAGTCTAACATTGCTATTCCTTGATATTGAAAATCTCCTATTTTCATGTTTATGGTGACATACCATTTCTGAAATCTAACTTTAGTTAATGTATATATACTTTCTTCTTTAGAAGAACCTGTTTCTGATTCTGTAGAGGATTTTGTATTTTTTGCAATTCCTTTGTTTTTTCTGTTTTTTGCAAAAGGGTTTTGAAAATGTTCATCTAAGTCTAAATCTTCTTTTTTGGCTTCGGATGTTTCTCCCTTATAAGTTGATTTTATTTGACTTCTGATTTCTTGTAATGTTATCTTTGATTCTATTTCTTTCTGTGTATTTTGTAATTCCAAATTACTTTGTTTTAATAATTTTATTTCTTTGATTTCATTTTGTAAATCAATTGAAGAAACTTGCTTCTTTTTATCTTGAAATATTTTTATAACATTTTCATATTGAGATGGTATTGAAGTTTCTGATTTTTCTTCATTTATGTTTTTCTCTAATTGTCTTTAAAAAATTATTTTTATTGTTGGTTCTTTTATTTCTTTTATTTTGTCCAATATTTCGTCATATTGTTCTAAAGTATTGATTTTGTTATTACACAGGCACACTTCATTGTTACAAAATTGACATTCTTCAATATCTGTGTTATTGGAGTGTTCTATTGAGCTAGAATAATCATTTTCAGTAGATAGATCAAGATTATCTATTTTATGTATTATTTGGTCTATTTCTTTTATGTTTAAGTTATTGCAAATTTGTCTTATTTGTTTCTTTGTCGGGCAATTTCTTGCTATATGACCTAGTTTTTTACATAGAAAACATCTTATTTCTTTATTATATGTTTTGAAAGATTTTTTATTATTATTGTATCTTTTCTTATAATTTGTTCTTTTGCTTTTGTTGTAATATTCAGGAGGATCATGTCTGTAATTTTTGTTTACTTTTCTATGTTTTCCTCTGTGAGTATTATTCTTATAGTAAGGAGTACGATATTGTTCGTATTTTTTCTTTTTGTAAGGAGGTTGTAATTTATCAAAACCAAATTGTTCACACCAATGACCTAATTCTTTTCTTGTTTGTGTACTTTTTTTTTCAATTTGTTACTTAATTTTTGGTCTTGACATAATCTTAGGCCAGTAAGATTTACACAAGTGATTTAATCTCCATATGTTAATTCATTGTAAGAAAATTTTCCATATTTTTGTTCTATTGTGTCTTTTACTTTTTCTGAAAATAATCCTGGTAAGTCAGTAATAAATTTTTCTTTCCAGTGATAATTGTTTGGGTCTGCAAGATTAAAAACTCTCTTTAAGAAATTTTCTTTAATCCATTTAATTGTTCTAGTTTTCTGCATTTTAAATTTTGTAATATTTTAGAATTTCTTTCTGTGTATAAGTCTATATCTCCTATGAAATGACTCGTGATGTTAAATATTAAGTTTATTAATTGTGCTTGTGAAGGATTTCCATTTTCATCCATTAATGGTTGTACTTGTTCATTTTTTTTACAGCATTTAAAATATGTGTTTTTATTTCATCTTATAGTAGTTTATCCCACCATGTCCGTAATTGTCCTGTAAATCCTAGAATTATATTTTCTACGGCTTGTCTTTCCGTAATATTTGTTGTTTTATAGATATTGCCTAAATTATCATTTCTTTTGCTATGTTTATAATTTTCATTTCGCTTAATCTTTCAATGTTCCATTCATATATATTTTTAGCGTTATAGGATTTTGGCTGATTTCCTATTATTTCTATGTCATCTGGTTCTTTTCTGTAATTCTTAAATTTTTTTCTTATGACTTGAATTGGTATCATTTTATCCTTATATCCTTTTTCATCATCTGATGTGTTATATTCACTATAAGTAGAAGTGAATTCTGATTATGAGGATTCGTCATTATATTCTGTTAGTAAACTTATGTTTTTATTGTCACTTGTACTTGATTCTTCTTTTACTTGTAAATGGTTTTTTATTTTGTCCATTAAAT
Organism: Adenophora triphylla var. japonica; assembly: GCA_022495995.1. NCBI lineage: Eukaryota > Viridiplantae > Streptophyta > Magnoliopsida > Asterales > Campanulaceae > Adenophora > Adenophora triphylla. The sequence goes on along the minus strand of JAFEMH010006849.1, from coordinate 47,266 downwards.
AAATTAAAGGGTTATATAAGTTTGGTTTAATTCCTGATATTCCTAACGGGTTTTGAGGGGCTGATATTTGGTTTTTGAATGATGTTTCTTTTTCTTTTCTATTTGATGGCGTCATATTGTATAATTCCGAATATTTTGTGAATCTTTGGGACTTAAATCCCGTTTCTGGTTTTGTATTAACAGGTGTAGGAAAATCTGTTAAATTTATGGCTTCTATTTCACTTTATTTTATTAATGTTATTCCATTTGTAGCATTATCCATTTTTTCTTCTATCTAATTGTTGTCCAATAGTGTGTAGAGTTAGGTTGGTTTAATTGTTTTGTAGATGTAAATCTTTGGTTATTTTTCTTTTTCCTTCTTCTAATTGTTCAGGGTGTACTTGTAAGTACCCAAATCCGGATCGTTACAATCCGTTAACTGGCACCTCCCAAGTTAACAAGAATCCGTTAAACTCCTCCTTCCCGAGTTAATGAGACTTTTCAGGACTGCCCCGTGCATCCAAATTCCAAATTGTATTCATCCCACGTTCGTACACGTGAAAATATCACTTTCCCCGAAATACGCAATTTTCGGGATTTTTTGGGACTGTTCTGACATTTTCTCGGACAGTTATTTAGAAAACAGTCAAAATCGGGATTAACGGGACAAAAATCCTAGCTTAGTGACTAAGCTAGGACACTTGGCACGCATGCAAGCCTCCCCACATCTCCATCAATCATATTCAAGGGTGAAAAGACAAAAATACCCCTGAAACTGAAACTGAGTGAGTGGCCGGCCGGCCAGTTCTTCAGGATTGATCAATCAGTCTCTGTAATTCTCAAAATACCTCAAAGGTCCCTTAAACTGAAGAAATGATCGGACGGCCTGTTTTGCAGTTTCATCCCTATAAATACAGCCCCTCCCCTTCAGTAAAAACCCCAACAAAAATATCACCCCTCCTCATTTCACCTCGGCCCAGCAGCCTAAACACCCTCCCGAGCCCCGAAAATGCCTCGATTTGCGTGAAAACCACGTTTTCCAAGCCAAACACGAGCCAAACACTTCCGAAACACCTTTCAAATACCCTTTCGTATCCCGTATATTTCCTCCCAAGCCAAAGAGTCAACACCTAGCCATTGGTAACACTCTCACTCTCTAAACTCCGCTTTGTCTCGATTTACACGTCATACGCTATTTTCGATCCGATCAAAGTTCTCAAAATGTAGACGAAACGCCGTCTACGGGACTTGATACATTTTAGTCCTCTATCATCTTCTCTACCTCGAGAGAATTAATTTAGGGTTAAAACGGCGTTCGAGTCCCGTTTTTACTTTTATGTCATTCACTGTCCGAACCGTTCGGTTCGTGATCGCACTTTTACCGTCCGAGCCATTTGGCTCGTTGATTGCTATTTACCATCCGGATCGTTTGATCAGTTGATATCGCACTTACTTAACGCTCTTTACAAATTCGAGTCGTTTGGCTTGTCGATCGTACTTTTGTCGTCCGAATCGTTCGATCCGTTGATACCGCATTTCAATACTGTCATTTACAAGTCCAAACCGTTTGGTTTGTTGATAGTATTTACTTTCAAATGTCCGAGTCACAAAATGACTCGTTGATTGCATCTCATTTGCCATCGTTTTCATCAAAATGGGTAACATTATAATGCCCGATTTTAAAACCAAAAGTTCGTCATTCGAACTCCTTCTCAAAATCAACGTTTGCCACACAAACGCTCCTTTACAAAATCAACGTTTGTCATTCAAACTAAAGATTCAAGTTCGTCATTCGAACTCCTTTTCAAACTCAAAATCGACGTTTGTCATTCAAACGCTCTTTTCCAAAATTAACGTTTGTCACTCAAACTAAAGATTCAATCTTGTCATTCAAGCCCCTTTTCAAAAGTAACATGAACAAACATACACACACGTGTGAAAATCGAGAAAGGTAGAAAGACTCGTCATGCGAGACATTTCGGGTGATCTCCATATACTCTTCCCGAAACGTAACCTGACCTCCGAACCTAACAATCTCTGTTCAAAAGCCTTTTCCTAAAGTTTTGGCTACCAATCAAAACGACCTCCTTTTCAAAAAGTCTTTTTCCATGTTTTGGCTACCAATCAAAACGACCTCCTTTTCAAAAAGCCTTTTCTCAGGTTTTGGATACCAATCAAAACGACCTCTTTTTTCAAACCAGCCTTTTTCAAAGTTTAGGCTCATAATGCAAAACGGCGTGGCGACTCTCTCTTTTCAGCGAGGTCCAGTCGAAAGTCGCTCGCCGCGTCCGCGCGCGATCCGGGTAATTTCAGTACTACTGGTAACATTCTGTTATTCACACTATTTTTGCAAAACTAAGTTGGTTCTAGAGGTGGTCTTTCGCCTTCGTAATAATTATGACTTTGCAAGAGATCATTTGCCCTTACTTTGTACCACTTTTGTATTTTCTTAATTATTGGTGTTATTTTATATAAATAGTCATTATTTAAAAAGTAAAAAAATGGTATATGAATTTCTTGGAACTTTCAAAATTCATAATATTTTTCTTTAATTAGTTTTGTCTTTTTCGTCAATATTTGGAAAAATAATTTTTTATTTTCTTCGTTTTCTTTATTTTTGAAATTTTTTCTTATAATACTTTTGTCTAAAATAAATTTGTTTTTTATCATGTTTAATGTGAAGTTGCTTTATTCATAAGGATGAACAAAATTTCCATCTCTTTTTATACCAGTATTGTTTGGTTGATATGAGTTATCTATATTGTTTGGTTGATATGGGTTATCTATTTCTTCGGTTTCTGTTTCAAAAATTGGTTGTTCATTATGCGAATTATTTCCTTGTTTATTTTATTGTTGGAATTCATAATATCTCCCTGAAGTGGATTTTCTAGATGGTATCTGAAAATTAGAGTTTGTATTTCTATTTAAAGATTGTGTTCTTTTAAATTTTAGATCTACTGATCCATCTTCATATTGTATAACTTTTTAGATATTACTAGCACTTGGAACAGTTTTGGATGGGTATGCCCATTTTTCTGGTAGAGTGACTTCACTCCATTTGATTGTCTTAGAAATTGTTAGGTTGGCTTTTGTATTATCAATTTTCCATAGGACAGTTTCTCCAGGTGTTTTAACTTTGTTAAAAGCATTCGGACAGAGTCCTGTATTCATTACTTTGAAATGTAATCTATAAAATATTTCATAAATATGAGATTCTTTTTGCATATTATAATTATGTGTTAGGATATCTAAAGTTAATATTTTCATAATATGCGGATCCGTTAAAGAGATTGTAAAATTAGGATAAGTATTAAAGTGTATTGGTGTAGAGATGCGTGAATTTTTGAATAACAGAGTCGCCACTTACTATTTATTTAGAAAAACAATAAGAAAAACCTTTTTGATTTAAAAGAGATTTGAGGGTTCGGGGGTTAAGTTATGGAATGGGAAGGTCGAGGAGCACCCATTCCACCCAATCCGAAGATCAGTCTTGCCAATTGAGTATTATAAATCTTTACAATTACTATTTAAATAAAGGAACAAGAAAACCCTAATCAATTTCTTGATTAGGAATGTCAGATTGTATGCTTCGAGATCTCCTCCATGGATTGAATGGACTCTAGGCTAATCCTTTTGATGGGATTACACTACTCTAAAAGCCAATAGAGAGGTTGAGAAGAAGAATAAAGAAAAGTATAGGAGTTTACCTTGTTTAGGGAGTATTTGATTTAAAACGTGGTTCTAAGATGTCTTCTCGGTCCAGAAGTGATTTGGGCAGAGTTTCGACTCAATATGAGAGTCGAATCTTGATGCAGACAGAGCTTCGCCTTTGATTCTAGGTTTGAGCCTTGATGTTCGTCAATTAACGCGGTTGATGGACGAATTTGGGAGTTATTTATGAGTTGTTTGAAGGAGTCTTTCGTGGAAAGAAACCAACAAATTGTGTGTGTTGTGTGTTTTTGATCGTGGATCGGGGATTTTTCAATCTAAAACTGTTAGGGTTGAAATACTGAAAGTCATCAGGTATTTATAGGTGTTGGAGAGGTGTTAAGGATGAGATCAAACACCTTGGGAAGGTTCTAGAACTCAACTGTGATTGGAGAACCGGATGGGATAAGATTTTATCAAGAAAAGAGTTTGAAACGGAGAAGGATTGTGAATCTGCACATCCTGTCGAGGGGTTGTCTCACGGGAGACACGCTATTCCGTGCGAGATAACTAGTCGTTTGACTATTTTATCCTCTTCAGTTATTCCGTTAGTCAGTTAAGTCCAAAACTAACGAGGTTAGTTAGAAACTTAACGAAACATGCCGAAACTGATATGCTTTCATCAAAACATAAAAGAGAGACGAAGAGTAGTGTAATCATGATTTATTGGTTCAGAATGGGGTGTCTACAGAGCCCCTCGGCGACAAGACTTATGGAAGAAGTCATGTCGTCGATAGAAAAGACATCATTCTGAACATTGGGAAGGTCGTGCCGCACGGCTGTCTACGTATCTCTAAGAGAGAATCAGACCAAACGTAGTTCGACTCCAAAATACTAAAAAGGCTATTTTAGGTATTTTGAAAAGCATTTTGAAAATCTAAGAGGATTTTTTTTTGAAAAGGTATAATCATACTGAGGAATCAAGGACTTGACCCAATTCTGAAGATACCCAGTTTGTTGATGAAGTTGTTGAAGTGCGCCGCCCGAGGTTACTAACGTAGCTGTTGTTGCCGTTATTGCCGAGGTCACAGACTTGGTTGTTGTTGCCGAGGTCACAGACTTGAAGTTTGTTGCTGAGGTCACGGACTTGAAGTTTGCTGCCATCACAGACTTGATGTTGATGTTGCCGAGGTCACGAACTTGAAGTTGCTGCCATCACAGACTTTGTTGACGTTGCCGAGGTCACGGACTTTGAGGTTTGCTGCCGTCACAGACTTTGTTGAGGTTGCCAAGGTCACGGACTTGAAGTTTGCTGCGGTCGCAGACTTTGAAGTTGTTGCCGAGGTCACGGACTTGAAGTTTGCTGCCGTCACAGACTTTGAAGTTGTTGCCGAGGTCACGGACTTGAAGTTGCTGCCATCACAGACTTTGCTGGTATTGCCGAGGTCATGGACTTGAAGTTTGCTGCCGTCACAGACTTTGAAGTTGTTGCCGAGGTCACGGACTTGAAGTTTGCTGCCGTCACAGACTTTGAAGTTTGTTGGTTGAGGTGGAGGTTCTGTCGGCCCCTGTAATGCAAGGATAGATGCATGCGGATTTCAGATGAACCCTAATAATTCTTACCTTTCTGTACCTGTCAGCACATAAAGATTCCAAGTAGATTTTTTCCAGATTTTAGTTGTTCAACTGGACTTACGTGGTGGTGCTCACATCTGTTCGTGTAAATGGCCGATCGGACATTTTGGTGGTGAGTTTATGGTATATAGGTATGTAGGGACATTTGTATGGATTTGTATTTGAGATGGGTAAACTGTATGAGTGAACTTGTGTTTGACAAGTTGGGACCAAATCAGGTTTATGCAGAATTTGTTGCTAGTCAGCGAGGCTGAATTTCAATGAGTAACCTTGTGTGAACACATCTAGGTTTGTTGAGAATCTTCATTCTTACTTCTCCTTTGAATCGTGTCTCTAGGAGGCAAACGACTACGAATCTGTTGACCGTCGTAATGGCTTTATGTCTAAGGCCCTTTGCTGTCTCAAGCCCCAAGTTGCATGGAAGTGGTAGATGACTTTGTGAACAGGCTTGTGAGTCTGCTCTCTTGATTTGAAGATGATCGAAGAAGAGTCTCCTTGTTGATTTGGTTTGAAGAAGATCGAATGATGTTCGATTAAGAAGGCTGAAGAATACTCTCCCTTTGTCCTTGATTTTTTTTATTCTTTTCTTAGTGACACACCCTGGTTTTTGCCAAGACCGCCCTTTCGGGTTTTCGATCTAGCGGGCATCTCTTTTGCGTATTTTTTTTCCTTTTTTTTTAAAGTAGTATGTTAACTCGAAGAGAACTCAGAGGAGAGAATCTTATTGAGGAGAGAGAGATGAGATCTCAAGTTAGTTGAGGAGAGACAGACTCTATTTTTGGAAGGTGATCCAAGCATTGATTCTTTGGAGAAGTGTATTCTCTAATGATGAGAGTGAGAAGCAAAGAGGAAAGCCCCTAATGCAGATTTGATTATTTTGAAGAGTTGAAATAGGGATTGACTGAGGAGGAAAGGTTAGGAAGCCCCAGTTTTGATGCTTGGATTTCAAGAGTGTGTATGAGAGTGGCTAACAGGAAGTCCCTAGACTCAACAAGAAACGCTTCTTGGCTCGAGGATCTAGAAAAGTTATTCTACCTTTTAATGGACCGTGCATCATCTTAGAAGTTTCTAAATAAGTTTGAGAAGAAAGTCAATCATTAGTATGACTTAAGGGTAAACATTCTTCTTTATGGATTGACGTTGAAAGTCTTTTTCATTTGTGCTGCCATTCAGGCTTCATGGTAAGAGGATGTTGAGGAATCCTCTTTTCTTCGTTGGTATTACTTGACTCTTTTTCTCTGTGGGAGAGTCCTTCTTGCCTTTGTTAAAATTCCATCCTTGTGGGGCGATGAAAGCTTGAGAGTTTTTCTTTTTCTCTTTTTTTTTTTTTTTGATGCTCTATTTTTGCCTAGGACGATTTGAGGGGTTTCGTCCTAGCGAGCCTCTTTTTTTTTTGTACTCTCAAAACCTTGAATTGAGTAGCCCCACTCTTCTTGGAATGAATGTTGATAGCAGCGCCTTTGGCTTCCTTCGTTTGTTGATCTTCGACTTTCAACAGGAGTAATGTTTAGCCCTTAAGCTTCCTAAGGATAACTTTCTTCTTAAACTCGCTTAGAAGTCTCTATTTTTTTGCGATGATTTAGGGAATGGAGGGTTCATTATTTTGTATGAATTAAATGATATTCTTGAGGTAGAGCAACCTTAGAGAAAGTGTTTAGGAAAAGAAAATTACTTTGATTAATCGAATAAATTGAAACAGACTCGATAGTTTAGAAGACACAAACTAGAGGAGGTGAGAAGTACTAGAAAGACAGAACGACTCTTCGAGTTCATACTTGGAAATTTAAAACCTAATCTACTTCTATCAAAGGAGAAAGGGAGAGGATAGTTGCAGCGGAGCTTCATCTTTTCCATGGAGTGCGAGGGAGAGGATTATTGATGACGTTGGGGCGTTCTAACTCTCCATTGTCAAAGAGGTCTTGGATGATGTCCTTCAAGTGGTGGCAAGAGTTGGTGTCGTGGCCGGTGAAGTTGTGATACTTGCAGAATAAGTGATGGGCATGATTCGGACCCATATCCTTCGGAGGACCACCTTCCCTTGGTTTGATCTTTTCATTCTGGACAAGCACATCGAAGAGTTCTTCTTGAGTGATTCCTTCAATTTTTTCGTAGTGCCTCTTTTTCTTTTCAGGAGGAGGAACAGCAGAATACTTGTCGGTGTTGGGGCGGTTGAATGCAATAGCATTGACTGAAGCATCCTTACTTGTCGTGGGTTTGTTGTAGCGGAAGTTACTTTCCCTCTTCTTACTTTTGAGGAAGTCGTCAATCCTAATTCCGGACTCGTGGAGTTCATTGAAACTAGGAAAGTAATTGCCGGCGAGCTTCTCTTGAAATTCATCACGAAGGCATTGGAGGAAGATGTGGATTTGCTCTTTGAGAGTAGGACTTTCAACAATTTCGGTGAGTTTGAGTCTCCATCTTCTAGCAAATTCAGCAAAGGACTCATTTGCATGTTGCTTGGTTTGTTCAAGATCCCTCCTAGTAGGGCGGTAAGTGGAGTTATCTTCAAACTGCCTTTGGAAGACTAAACATGCAGACGACCAATCAAGCCTTGTAGTTGTAGGAAGATACATGTACCAATCCCTTGCAGCACCTTCCAAGGTTTGGGGAAAGCATTGGGCCAAGATTGTGTTATCAACGCCCATTGGAAGCATGATCCAAGTGTAGGTCTCAACATGAGCTCGAGGACAGGTAGTACCATTGAACTTGGCAATATCGGGTGTCTTGTACTTGCGAGGAAACTTGGTGATGGATTGTTGAAGAGCATCGGGATCAAATGGAACGAATGACCCTTTTGAAGTGTCAAGGGTTGCAAGTTTCTTCTCGAGGTAGTTCTTAGTAACATGGTCACCAAGTTTAGTAGTTTCGTCGCTACCTTCCTTTTTGGTCTTAGTACTCTTGGAGACATGTTCCTCATCATCGGAGGAGGATGAGGAAGAGGATGAATCAGATTCTTCCTTTTTCTTGCTTGATTTTTTGGTTTTCCTACTGTTTTTGGTGTAAGATTCCTCTTCATCGGAGGAGGATTCCTCTTTCTGCTTTTGCTTTCTGCCTTTCTTGACTTTCAAATCGTTGAGCTCTTTCATGAGGGCGGCCATTTGGGCGTTTTGCTCATCAATTTGCTTACTTTGTTCATCCAACCTAAGCATGGCTTCGAGGATTTGGGCCTTAGCTTCGTTGATTTCGGCCTCGGTGGTAGAAGGAGAAGCAGACATCGTGTCGAGCTTTAGTGAAGAACCTAGACGTGTAGCAACCGTGTTAAATCATGATCGAGTCCCAACAAGTCGGCTGAATAGGGTGTATGAAGGCTTTGAAGGTTTGAAGGTTTTGGCCAAAAACACGAAAAGGCCGAACACTTATCTCGCACGGGACAAGCAGTCTCGAGCGAGACAACGCCACGGAAAGTCACAATTTTCTGATTTTAATCCTAATTTTGGTCGGACGGAAAATCCGTTTTGGGGGTTTCTAACGTTCAAAAACCAAACCTAGGGACCTAGGGGTCGAAGTAATCTCAAGTAACATCAAGTTTTGTGCAATAATTTTGGTGAGAAATTTTTCTCTTTTTAGGGGCAAATTCGAAGGGACAATCATAGGGACATTTCCGAAGGGACAATTCCGAAGCGACAGTTTATTGATTTCTTTTCCATGGATTATTGCACAAAACGATCTTCCCAAATTAGGAAGACTCAGGCCGTCGTAGTTCCACTTAAAGAGAGAGAGAGAGAGAGAGAGCGAGAGAATAAATAAATTAATTCATTACAAAGCCCGAGACAACCGATGACCGGTAAAAAATTAAAATAATTCAACCGCACGCAATTATATAGTTCGAGTAATTAAAATTATTCTACTCTACAAAATAAAGTGAATACAAGCAAAATAGAAATAATAATTTTATTTTGAATTTTCTGATTTTTTTTGAAATTTTGAAACTGTTTTTGGTTTTTTTTTTTTTTTTTTTTTTTTTTTGAAATGGTCAACCAACCATAGAAGAAAGTCGACTTGAGGCTTCAAATTTCAAATTGCCTTAGTTTGGTCAAACGGACAGTGAACCAAGGCTTTGACCAAGGTTTGTTTTTTTTTTTTTTTTTTTTTTTTTTTTAAATGGGTCAAAAGGTTGATTAAGTCAACTGACCTAATTTAATCATTTCCCTTCTTTAATGCCGCCGCCTACATAGGAATAGGGAGAATCTTTTGTTTTCAGAATACTAATCTCGCGCGAGATAAATTATCTCGTGGTGGGAGATAAATTATCTCGTGCGGGATAAATATTCGGACAGTAATAATTTTTTTGATGAAAACAGTACAAAAAAATTTCAAAAATATTCAGAAAAATCAAATTTCTATAAAAAAAATAAAAAGATTGATAAAACTCAATTGTAACGCAAGTCTAACCCTCTTAATTAATTGTCCCCAGCAGGGTCACCACTGTAGCGATGCGTGAATTTTTGAATAACAGAGTCGCCACTTACTATTTATTTAGGAAAACAATAAGAAAAACCTTTTTGATTTAAAAGAGATTTGAGGGTTCGGGGGTTAAGTTATGGAATGGGAAGGTCGAGGAGCACCCATTCCACCCAATCCGAAAATCGGTCTTGCCAATTGAGTATTATAAATCTTTACAATTACTATTTAAATAAAGGAACAAGAAAACCCTAATCAATTTCTTGATTAGGAATGTCGGATTGTATGCTTCGAGATCTCCTCCATGGATTGAAGGGACTCTAGGCTAATCCTTTTGATGGGATTACACTACTCTAAAAGCCAATAGAGAGGTTGAGAAGAAGAATAAAGAAAAGTATAGGAGTTTACCTTGTTTAGGAAGTATTTGATTTAAAACGTGGTTCTAAGATGTCTTCTCGGTCCAGAAGTGATTTGGGCAGAGTTTCGACTCAATATGAGAGTCGAATCTTGATGCGGATAGAGCTTCGCCTTTGATTCTAGGATTGAGCCTTGATGTTCGTCAATCAACGTGGTTGATGGACGAATTTGGGAGTTATTTGTGAGTGGTTTGAAGGAGTCTTTCGTGGAAAGAAACCAACAAATTGTGTGTGTTGTGTATTTTTTATCGTGGATCGGGGATCTTTCAATCTAAAACTGTTAGGGTTGAAATACTGAAAGTCATCAGGTATTTATAGGTGTTGGAGAGGTGTTAAGGATGAGATCAAACACCTTGGGAAGGTTCTAGAACTCAACTGTGATTGGAGAACCGGATGGGATAAGATTTTATCAAGAAAAGAGTTTGAAACGGAGAAGGATTGTGAATCTGCACATCCTGTCGAGGGGTTGTCTCGCGCGAGACACGCTATTCCGCGCGAGATAACTAGTCGTTTGACTATTTTGTCCTCTTCAGTTATTCCGTTAGTCAGTTAAGTCCAAAACTAACGAGGTTAGTTAGAAACTTAACGAAAATGCCGAAACTAATATGTTTTCATCAAAACATAAAAGAGAGACGAAGAGTAGTGTAATCATGATTTATTGGTTCAGAATGGGGTGTCTACAATTGGACCATTTGTTAAACTCGTTTCAATTACTCCTATTAAACTGTCTATGTAATTTAAGTGTCTTGCGTCTCTTAGCGCTATTTGTATACTTGTTTCTAAACCTTCCATTGTTAATGGTTTAGTTGCCACTTGGACTAACCCGATATGTAAGAATTTATATCCTTGTGAGATATATTTTTTTATTGAGGATTTTGAGAATAAGCTCATAGTTAGATTGTTGGAATATAGTGGTATAACTGTTTCTTTTGTTTTAATGGCTAGTTTTGACTTAAAGTCTAATATTCCTTTATTTTTATATATTTCTGAATTTGAAATTTGGGGTGGTTTCCAATTTGTTAAAAATTGAGTATCCCATGAGATTTCTTTTGACAGTATACTTTGATTATTTTCGTTATCATTCTCAATTTTTATGTTATAATCATTCATTTGATTATGATTTATAGGAGGTCTTCTATTCGTAAAGTTTCCCAACCAACTCATCTATTATTACTTGTCTTGCTTCTTAGATTCACTTCCTTACCTAATTTATGCACGGCTTACAATCCGACTGCGTGACTTAGTCTTAGGTGACACACTGACTCGGGACAATCAAGTAATTTGATATATATATATATATATATATATATATATATATATATATATATATATATGTATATATATATATATATATATATGTATATATATATATGTATATATACATATATATATATATATATATATATATATATATATATATATATATATATGTATGTATGTATGTATGTATTTATATGGTCTTATTTTAATGAGAAGCAATTGAAATAAAAACCATGAGAATCAACTACAATCATTGGATAACAGAGAAATCATGGATTTAGATTAGAAAGAGTCGGTGACATTTTTGCAATTAATAGAATAGAAATGGACAAAGCTGTAGAATGTCATTTTACCTTTCAAATTCAAAATATGTCACGTCATCATCCAAATTTTCCTCAAATTTCAAAATTAAATATCTCAATATCTATAAATCGATTTTTTTTCGAGAATAATGTTTTTCTCGTCTCGATAAGACGAATCAAACTATATCCCTGAAAATAGGCTTTGAAAAAAAATGTTGAACAACAATAAAATTCTTAAAATACACTTAGATTTAGTAGCTAAATAACTACTGAATCCATGTGTATTTATGAACATTGCACTTAGATTCAATAGCTGCTAAGCTGCTAAATCCATATGTATTTTTAACATTACATATGGATTTAGTAGCTAGTTAGCTATTGAATCCATATGTATTTTTGTCTTTTTAACCATTGCACTTGGTTTCAATAGCTAATTAGCTACCGAATTCATATGTATTTTGAACATTGTACATCAATTTAGTAGATAGTAAGGTATTGAATTCATGGGTATTTTTGAACATTTTACTTGGATTCAGTATCTAGTTAGCTACTGAATCCATATGTAGTTTTGAACATTGCACTTGGATTAAATAGATACTTAGCTATTGACATACTCCCTCCGTCCCGAACCTTGGTGCCTAGTTTGACTTTTCACGTAAATTAAGGAGAGAGTATTATATTGAAAGTGTTGTGAGTGTGAAAATAAAATAGGAGAGAGAATGAGTGGAGGAAATAGTAAATTATAATGGTGTTGTGAGTATTAAAATAATGTAGGAGAGAGAATGAGTGGAGAGAATAGTAAAGATTCCTTTCCATTTTAGGAAATGTGCACGTAGGTTTGGGACGCCCAAAATGGAAAGTGTGCACGTAGGTATGGGACGGAGGGAGTATGTATTTTGAACATTGCATTCAATAACTAGTTAGCTAATGAATTTATTTTTATTTTGAATATTACACATGGATTCAGTAGGTAGTTAGCTACTGAATCCATTTGTACTTTTGAAATTACCCGATCCGTGGTCGGACCGTGTCATCTCGCTGCGTAGTCGGGAGGTGTCGCTGCGTTTGGAGGAGTTGCCACGCCGTTTTGATTACGCCCACAACATTAAGAAAAGGTAGTTTTAGGTTTTGTTGTGTGATGAGATTTTTGAGTTCGGAGGTCAGGTTACGTCTCGGGAAGAGAATACTAGAGCTCACCCGAGTCGCCTCATATACACGAGTCTTTCGATACCTCTCTTTATTTAAAAGTTGTGTGTGTGTGTGTGCTTTTAAAAATGCATTTTGAAAAGGATGTCTACATTGTATGCTATGTATTGAAATGAATTGAAATAATGTTGGAAGGAGGCCTTACCAATGTTAGTTTGTGTCTATCTTCCGCTTGGGAATGAGTTGGTTGATTGTGAATAGTGCTCCGGGACGGATCGGGATGGACCGGGATTGCCTCGGGATGGACCGGTAACTGCGGACAAAGCTTTGGCGTGATTCGGGATGTACCGGTGTCTGCGGACAGAGCTTCGGCGTGCCTCGGGATCGCTAGGTAGATTCGGGCAGAGGATCGGCGTGCCTCAGAATTGCTAGGTGGATTCGGGCAGAGGTTCGGCGTGCCTCGGGATTGCTAGGTAGATTCGGGCAGAGGTTCGGCATGCCTCGGGATTGCTAGGTGGATTCGGGCAGAGGTTCGGCGTGCCTCGGGATTGTTAGGTAGATTCGGGCAGAGGTTCGGCGTGCCTCAAAATTGCTCGGGATGTGCCGACAGGGCTTCTGGATGGACCGGAATGGCTCGGGATGCTTCGAAATGGCTCGGGATGGACCGGCAGGGCTTCAGGATGCTTCGGGAGCGCCTCGAGATGGCTTGAGAGCATCTCGAAATGGCTCGGCAGGGCTTCGGAGTGCCTCGGGGCGGCTCGGGAGGCCTCGGGAAGGGCCGGAGAGGCTCGGGATGCCTTGGAATTCTCCCAGCTTGCTGGGGGGAGGGAGGAGAGAAGGGAGGAGTGAAGAAAATGAGAGGGGGAGCCCTCTATTTATAGGCTTGGAAAAATTGCAAAGTGATCCGCACGGACATCCTTGCAATCCCAATTTTTTGGTTTTCCCGGATTTAAGGGAATCTTTTGGACTTTAAGAGGATGTTGTAATTATGATTTTTACCCTGCAAAAGTGTCCGCGCTGACAATTTTGCAGGCTGAATATTTTTCCTAATTCCCAAAAAGTCTTTTTGTTTTATTTTATCTAAAAGGGTCCTACCTTTGTTTGGTTGGTGGTTTTGAGGTTTTTGTTGGTTACGGGTCTTCAGGATCACGTTTGTATGATTCTGCAGTGTCCTAAGGTGAGGTGGACGTGTCGATGTCCTAAGGTGACCGTTTGGGTCAGATCTAGACCCTTTGATAGGATTCCTACGTATCCCAAATGGGAATCAAGCCTGACCGTAGTTCGTGTGTGAGGTGACCGCTAGGGTCAAATGTGAGGACGTGGTGGTGTCCCGTGATGTGACTGCTTGGGTCGAATGTGAAGACGTGGTGGTGTCATGTGGTGTGACCGCTTGGGTCGGGTGGCTATGGACGTGGTGGTGTCCCGTGATGTGACCGCTTTGGTCGGATGGCTGGACCCTTTAGTAGGATTCCTACGTATCCCGAATGGGAATCAAGCCTGATCGTAGTTCGGAAGATTTGGTCATCTTTCAAAGAGGTGTGCCTTCTCGTGTATGAGGACGTGGTGGTGTCCCCTGATGTGAGATTTTGTGCGTAGACGTGTTGGTTTCCTAAGCTAGGGATGAAAGTGTTTGCGCCTTGAAAGGAAGGCGCTCGTGCTCAAGTGTTTTGATTTTGGGAGGCGTGCTTGCCTTGTGCTTTGATTTTGGGAGTCGTGCTTGCCTTGTGTTTTGATTTTGGGAGGCATGCTTGCCTTGTGTTTTGTCCGCTGGGAAAAAGTTTGGGCTTACAATGGCTACCGGGGGAGTGACCTGTTTGTTTTGAAGGCATTTGGGCCTTGGGATTTGTGCTTGAAGGCGTTTGCACCTTGGGATTTGTGTTTGAAGGCGTTTGGGCCTTGGGATCCGGACTTACGATGACGGCCGGGGTTTATCTGCTGGGGATATGTATTTTCGTACGGTCTTACATTGATTCCCGTTGCTTCTTTTGCCGTTTAGTGGGAAAGATCCGGACTTACAATGACACCCGGGGTTATGTTTGTTGGTTTAGGGACCAAACTGCATTGATTTTGCTGGAAATGACCTTTGAACGGCCAAGGACAAAGATTATAAGGGCAAAAGAGGAATTTCTCCTGGGCTGCAAAGTGATCCGTGGGGATACACTTGCGTTGCAAAGTAGTCCGCACGGACTCACTTACAATTCTGGTTTTCTTAACCAGAATCAGATTGCCAAACGCCATTTTCATTTCTTTTTCAAATTCAAGCCGAAGGAGAAGAGAAAAGAGGAGGAGAAAACTTGATTTTTGAGCAAAATTTTCTTGAGAAAATCCTTACAAGTCGCTAGATTGTTATCATGGCGGAAAGATTGGGGCGAAGTCATCGTCAAAGGGGCCGAGAGGCCACAGAGAGGAGATTGGATCTCCAAAGGAATTTTTCCTCATACATTCCTTCAACAATGAACCCGGATGAGTTGTATCCGGATTCAAGGGTGCACACCTTGCGGGGGAAAACTGTAATGGAGGTAAGAAATCAATTTTTGTTTTGATTCTTACTTTGAAATGGTGTATACTAGAACTAGGGTTTTAGTTTTTGTAATTTGGGGCTTTTGTTGTTGCCATGCTCATTTTGTGAAATTGATGATGAATTATTGAAATTGAGCGTGTATGGATTGTATGGATTGTGGGTATGTGATTTTTGTTCAAAAATGTGGAGTTTAGCTCTTATTTGTGAAAATAAAAGTGCTTTTCCTCGAAATGCATACTTTGGTGACTTGTACCTTGATGCTATCTTTGTATGTACATGGTTTTTTGTGGGGAAAAATTGCCGTGTAGGAATGGATTTTGTGTGGAAAAATTGTGTGAAATGTGTGCCGTATTTTTGTGACGGACTCTTGTTTGAAAATGTGCCGTGTAGGAACGGATCCCTTGTGTTTTTTTTTTGAAAATGTGTCGTGTAGGGACGGATCCCTGTTCGGTTGTTAACCTAACGGTTTATTTAATATCCGCAAGCGCACGGGCTATTGTAATATAGCGGGTGCAAGTACGGGTCGATCCCACAGAGACAGGGTTTACTTAGAAATTATTTTTGTCTTTATTGAAATTATAGAAAAGATGGGGGAAGATAAAGTTTGATTTTGGAAATAGAAAGAACATAAACAGAAAATACTTTAATAAAACTCTTATAAAACAAAGCATTCTCGGGATTGGAAATCATACACATAATCTTGTTCATCAAATTGTCATTGTCTTGGAAATATATATTTTCATAAAAATCAAGGATGGTATGTTAAGCCTACACTACTTCGGGTTAAGACAGTAGTGTTTGTATTCTTCACTAATTATGTCCTAACTGTTTGAGATTTCCGTTTATGTTACTTCCGCCCTGTCACAAACGGGCATTCCGGCTTATCTCTAGCTGACCATAATTAATAAGAATCCATTAAGAATGAGAGTCAACATACTTTCCATTAAAGGAACATTCCTAGGCCGTTGAACTACTTTCGTGATCAATGGAACCTAGTTTCTTTATATGGTTCCGTCAATCGAGATTCTCCGCTAGGTCCTTCTCTCAATTGACTGAATCATACAAGTTGGACGTCTCCAAAATGTAAGGCATTTAGAGATTAATATAAAAAAATTGTTTAGATGAAGATAGAAGACAAGACTTTTTCATTTTAAGATGATGAACATGTATGCTTTTGAGTTTCCAACCCCAAGAACAAGGGGGATTTATTCACTAGCCATCTAAAACAAATAAGCAATTAAAATAGAGAATAGAGTAAGAAAACTTATGAGGAAATAGAATGCAAATGGCTGAAAATAATGCTTCACTTTTATTGCTCTTCTTCCAAAGTAACTTCAAGACAAAATGTAGACTTTGATCTTCAAAATATCTTTGGAAATTAATATGACAAGTATTTGTGTTTAATCTCTGATGAATATACTATGGAATATTAGTAATTTTCTATCTCTAAGACTGAGTACAAGAGTTATTTTTATAACGGAGAGAGAGAAAAGAAAAGAAAAACAAGAATGATCCCTCAGAAATAAAGTAGCAAGCTCTAAATGCTTTTAGGATAATGCTTTCATCTTTCTAGTCATATTTTGTATACCCTTAAAAATTATTTAGAAAGAAGCAATTTGGAGATATTTTTAAAGAGATAACTTGTAAGACAATAACCTAATATAGCATATATAGAATTTGATCAAGTAAAACATGCTAGAAGGACAAATCTAAGATTAATCACTTGGTAAAAGAGAAGCTTTCACTCTTTAGAGTGATTTTTGAGATAAATGAATTTATTGCTTTAAAATGTACAAAGTGAAGTATAAACATTTATTCACAAACTAGAAGTTCCCGAAGAATTGTATTGCATTCTTGAATCACAAGGGCGAAAAATGGATGATGATAGTGGAAAAATCTCATCAAAGTTTCAACAATTTTATCTTATTTTTGCACGTGTTATATTTTTGCAAAAGACCTTAGTTATTTTTTATCCTTTCAAGTAGGAGACATTGTGGCTGTGAACCCCATGTTCCTAATACTTAGATCAAGAATACTTTGGATATTACTTCCATTTGGCAAGGAAGCATCGTCGCAGCGAACGCCGTGCCCCGAGTTACTTAGGAAGTAATAGGTTTCTTTTTGCTTTTAAGATTTGGTGACTAAGTCACTCTTTTAGCAATAAGATAAAAATGCCTAAACTTGATTCGTATATATATATATATATATATATATATATATATATATATATATATATATATATATATATATATATATATATATATATATATATATATATATATTTCATAAGAATGACCAAGTGTAGATTGATAAAGATTCCTTCCAATCAAATGTCTTTTTCTTGATAAAACCCTATATTTTGCTATACTAACTTATGAGACTTTTAAATTATTTCCTGAAAAATATCCCTATATTTTTCTTCTTATAAATTTCCAAGTTTATAGAAAATATGAGAGAAAAGACAAAGGCATTATTCTTGGGCAAATGGCAAGCATAAGAAGTAATGATATGGATCATCATAGGGATTATTATTATTATTATTATTATTTTATATATACTGTACATGCATAAAATGAAAATGCAACTAAGTTAAAAAGAAAAAATTATACTAAAAAGCAAGTAAATCTAGACTAAAAAGCAAGTAAATTTAAACTAGAAAGAAAAATAAAATAAAGATAGATATACCCCCCCCACACTTGAAATGAACATTGTCTTCAATGTTTCAAGAAACAATGTTAAATCCGGGAGGGTAAATAGAAACATACTAAGATGGTGGTAGTTGAGGAAAGTCGTCCCAATTGTTGACCCCATAGTTGAAGATTGTGTTCACTTGCCTTTGAATCGTATTCACACGATTTTGTATATCATTCCGGAAGTAATGGAATTCATTGTTGAAAGTGTCGAACCGAGTCATTATTTGATTGTTTTGAAGCTCGATCCGATCAAACCTATCATTAAAATCCGATGGCAATTGGGGTGGGTTGGGATGGTGTTGCTCTCTTTCTTCTTCTTCTTCTTCTTCCTCTTGGTTTGCTTGACTTGATTGGCCCTCCCCTTGGTTCATAGAATTAGGAAAGATCCAAGTTTGAATTTGATAAGTTCGGGCAACGGGGAGGATGGGACTCGGCAAGACAATGTAGGGTGTTTTATCGGGTCCTACCAACCAATTGTACTCCCCACGTCCTCTATCCGAGATCACTTGCATTGTCCGTAGGGTTGGAATATCCAATTTCGTTGATCCCGAAACTGAAATATCATTATTGGGCATCTCACGTCGAAAATGCCTAGCAAACAAGGTAATAATACCACCAATATGAATCTCCCCATTGAAAGTTGGAGAGACAATGTCACTGAACAACTCGATCAAGAAATGGCTCAAACTAACCCTCCTATGAGCCCTTACCAAAGACCATAACAAAAACAACTCCTTCTTATTTACCGTACCCTTATCCTCTCTTGCAAAAATTGTACATGCATAGAACCTATGTATAAGCCGAAGAACGGGATGGATGATAGACGAGGCTTTTGCGGTTCTAGACTTGAAGGATGGGATTCCGGTAATTTGCTCCCAAAACACATTCTCCCTAAACTCGATGGGAAAATCGGTTTCAAAATTTGTGTAAGCGGGCCAACCCAAAATTCTGTTTATGTCGAAGGAAGTGAGGTGAAACTCCTCTCCACCAAGCCGAAAATACAAGTGTATCAACTGATATGGCTCCCCCGTATCTCCACAAATTTCTGTTGTAAATTCCTTCCTCATAGTGCACAAAAATTCCAAAGTGATCCTTTCATAAGTTTTCGCATGTAATTCGAGAAAATCGCCACAACCAAACCCGGTGTGGAACCATCTCACATTTGAATAGACATCTAAGGCTTTGAGGGTAGGAATATCTGGGAATTGGGTTGGCCTAATCCTTTTTTGACGAAGGGCGGTAAACCTAGCCACTTCGGAAGGCTCTCTAAACTCAATACCCAAATCATTGAGTGTTGGGTTCAGATTAGGGGTAGAAGATGATTCCTTTCGGGACCTCTTCGAAACCCTATCAGTAGCTTTTCCCTTTCCCTTCCTTCCTTCCATGATAATTTTGTAGAAAAAATACTCAAAACCCAGCTAGAGTAAAAAGAAAGTGGATTACCCGGATCTGTGTTTGAAAGGCTTGAAATCTTTGTTGAACAGCCACAAGACACCCAAAAGCTCCTTCCTTGCACCTTAATTCGGAGCAATCCCTTCGAATTTATGAAATGGGTGAAGGGTTTTTTGGATTTTCGGAATTAGGGTTTTAGGAGGGTTTTGGGATGATTTTGATGGGGGAAAGATGTTTGACTGGTGGATTTGAGGAGGATTGAGGGTTGTATTGTGGGTTAAAATGGTGGAGAAGTGGGTTTTTAAAGTAGGTAGGGCGGAGGTATAGATGGAGAATTGAAGAAGATGAAGTGAATGAGGGAGGAGGGAGAGAGGCACGTCTTTTTGACTGAAACGATGCAACTCCCCAGGCGATATGCACGGCCGTGTCAAGGGATTTGCACGGCCGCTCCCTTCTGCTGAGTCAACCCATTCTGACTCGATATGAACTGCACAACCGCTCCAATAAACGTTGCACGGCCATGCTAATCAATATTCACCACTTTTAATAATTTTTTTTTTCTTTTTCTCTTATTTTTTTATATACCAATAAAACAAAGTTAGCACAATAATACTAATAAAAATGAAATAAAATAAAATAAAATAAAGTAAAATAAAAAATAATCCATCGGTTACCATCCCGATGATGCTTGTTTTAGGTACTTAGCTTGACCCCTTTCCGATAGTAGGAGATGCGTGATATTTAGTTGGCCTTTTGTCATTGACAACTTGCCAATGCAACCCTTCCGGAGTAATTAGTATCTTTTGTGGTAGACATTTCTTCCATACTGACTTCTTGGGTAGAACAAGTGATCTATAGTCTTTGCACTTTTGAAAATTCGAAGTGACCTCCTTTTTTGCTCTTTTTGACTTTTTCACTGCACTATTAGTTTCGGGACATGCAGAAATATCTATAGCATTATTATTATCATTGCAAATCAAAGGTTCATTATTTATGGGATCATTTTCTATTCCTTCATTTGAATGCGATTCCTCATCCATCCAATTTTCTTCACTTGGGGTGTAGGTCTCAAAATAGGGATCCTTGAGATCTGATCTATGCATACTGAATTCGACTTTTTCGTTCCCCACATTTAGAGAAAATGTGCCATTTTTCACATCTATGATTGCCCCCGCAGTGGCAAGAAATGGCCTTTCTAGAATGACGGGAATTTGATGATCTTCCGCCATATCTAGGATCAAAAAGTCGACAGGGATGATCAAATTCCCTACCCGATATGGCATGTTTTCCATAATACCCACGGGGTAATGAACGGAACGGTCTGTCAATTGGAGAGTTATGGTTGTGGGTTTGAGTTCCCCTATACCAAGTCTCTCGTTAACCGGTAATGGCATTATACTTACGCTAGCTCCTAAGTCAAGGACAGCGTTATCAATGTTTATTCTGCCAACACAACAAGGAATAGTAAATGTACCCGAATCCTTTAATTTTGGAGGATTTTTATTTTGCAAGACAGCGCTTACTTCCTCCGCCAACATAACATTCTCATTTTCTTCTAGCCTTTCTTTTTCAAAAATTAATTTTTTCGAAGGTTTAACGGCTAAAGGCATATCTTCATGTTTTTTGAAATATGGAATGTTGACATTAATGGCATCTAGATTTTCAAGGAATTCATCATAATCCTTGTCTTCCTTCCTAGGGGATTCCGTCCCCGAACTAGTCTCAATCATCGGAGGAATTGGACTATAATCAATATTTCTAGGGCATTCATTTATCTTTTCTTGCTCATCCCTAGTTTTTACCATGTTAACATGCTCATTTGGCCTTTGAGGTTGACCGGGAAGACTCCCTTGTGGCCTACTCGTTGGGATAGCCTGTTGAGCTTGTTGAGTCTCTAGCATCTTATTATGCGCTGCTAAGTTATCAAACCTAGCATTTAGAAGTTTAAAACATTCCCTAAATTCATTATTGATCTTTTCTTGGGAATTTTTATTTTCCACTACGAAATCCATTATAAGATCCAATTTTGATTTAGGGGGGAAGGTACTTGCATTATTATTGAAATTCTTGGGTGCAAATCCCGGGGGTTGTGTAGATGGTTGCGGGTTTAGAACGTTGTTATTCTTATAGGAAAAGTTGGGGTGATTCCTCCATTCGGGATTGTATGTATTAGAATACATCCCCCCTTTCTGTCCAAAAGAATTTACAAAATTCACTTGATCATTAGAGGTAATGTCAAGTAACTCGCAGTTATCCGTACTATGTGAGTTAGACCCACATAGTTCACATAACACATTTACACTGGCTATGTGATTGACATTAAGATTTTCAAATTTTTTCAAAAGCATGTCAACCTTAGAAGAGAGAAGAGTAACTGCATCAACATTATATTTATCAGGCGTACCTTGTTGTTGCTCCCTCTCATTTGACCATTGGTAATGGTTCAATGCAATATTCTCGATAAGGTCATATGCCTCATCGACTCCCTTGTTCATCAATGCTCCTCCTGCAGCGGCATCAATGGTCTCTCTTGTCTTGAATATGAGACCGTTGTAGAAGGTGTGAATAATTAACCACTTTTCGAGCCCGTGATGGGGGCACATTCTGAGAAGTTCCTTGAACTGCTCCCATGAATCATACAAGGTTTCACTATCTGTTTGACAGAAGTTAGTGATATTTGTGCGTATTTGGGCAGTTTTGCTTGGTGGGAAAAATCGACCAAGGAATGCTTCTTGAACTTGGTCCCATGTTGTCAATGAATTTTGGGGGACCGAATTCAACCATTGTTTCGCCTTATCCTTAAGAGAGAAAGGAAAAAGGCACATCCGAATCGCTTCCGGGGTAACATTTTGAATACGTGTGGTATCACAATATTCAAGGAATGTTTGGATGTGGAGATGAGGATCTTCGAAAGCGGTGCCGCTATATTGGTTATTTATAACCATATGTAAAAGTTGAGGCTTTATCTCAAAGTGTGCCACTCCGGCATTCGGCACAACAATAGGGGATCTAGCACCCGGGGTACTTGGATTTACAAAGTCCCGTAGGCGTTTGTTGATCTCCTTCCGCCATATTTTTTCTTAAAGTCTTTTTAAGTTTTCTTAATCTTTCGTGAAAGCTTCGTTCGGGTTCCGGATCAAAATTGTCAAAGAATATCCGAGCCCGTTTCATACACTAATAGAATAACACTTAAAGAGAGATTAAACGTAACAATTTATCGGAAGTAAAAACAAAACAATATGAAAATAAAATAAAACAAAAAATTATGTAGTAAAAGACAAAAACTTTAAAGTAAACCGTTGTCCCCGGCAACGGCGCCAAAAACTTGTTCGGTTGTTAACCTAACGGTTTATTTAATATCCGCAAGCGCACGGGCTATTGTAATATAGCGGGTGCAAGTACGGGTCGATCCCACAGAGACAGGGTTTACTTAGAAATTATTTTGTCTTTATTGAAATTATAGTAAAGATGGGGGGAGATAAAGTTTGATTTTGGAAATAGAAAGAACATAAACAGAAAATACTTTAATAAAACTCTTATAAAACAAAGCATTCTCGGGATTAGAAATGATACACATAATCTTGTTCATCAAATTGTCATTGTCTTGGAAATATAGAATTTCATAAAAATCAAGGATGGTATGTTAAGCTTACACTACTTCGGGTTAAGACAGTAGTGTTTGTATTCTTCACTAATTATGTCCTAACTGTTTGAGATTTCCGTTTATGTTACTCCCACCCTGTCACAAACGGGCATTCCGGCTTATCTCTAGCTGACCATAATTAATAAGAATCCATTAAGAACGAGAGTCAACATACTTTCCATTAAAGGAACATCCCTAGGCCGTTGAACTACTTTCGTGATCAATGGAACCTAGTTTCTTTATATGGTTCCGTCAATCGAGATTCTCCGCTAGGTCCTTCTCTCAATTGACTGAATCATACAAGTTGGACGTCTCCAAAATGTAAGGCATTTAGAGATTAATATAAAGAAATTGTTTAGATGAAGATAGAAGACAAGACTTTTTCATTTTAAGATGATGAACATGTATGCTTTTGAGTTTCCAACCCCAAGAACAAGGGGGATTTACTCACTAGCCATCTAAAACAAATAAGCAATTAAAATAGAGAATAGAGTAAGAAAACTTATGATGAAATAGAAGGCAAATGGCTGGAAATAATGCTTCACTTTTATTGCTCTTCTTCCAAAGTAACTTCAAGACAAAATGTAGACTTTGATCTTCAAAATATCTTTGGAAATTAATATGACAAGTATTTGTGTTTAATCTCTGATGAATATACTATGGAATATCAGTAATTTTCTATCTCTAAGACTGAGTACAAGAGGTCTTTTTATAAGGGGGAGGGAACTCTTCAAGAAGGTGCTTCCAAAAGGTGCCTTTTAATCTGCAGTCACGACCTTGCACGGCCGTGTCAAGGGTTTTGCACGGCCGTGCACCCTTGGCGCCAGATTTGAATTTGAATTTGGAAGACTTGCACGGCCGCTCCTCACTCAGATGCACGGTCACTCCGAGGTCAACACGGCCAGGTCCATTTCAAGGCTCGGCCACTCCATGATTTGGGGCCACAAAATGGCCTGTCATGGCCTAAGTGCACGGCCGCTCTTCCATATGCTGCACGGCCGCTCCACCTGGATTTGGCTTTTGTGTGTTTGATTTGTTTGGTGCTCCTCCATGCCTTTTATCTCAAAGTATCCAAGCACCCTTTTGATCATAAAAAGACTCTAAAACCTGTCTAAAATGCATAAAATATACCAAAGGCGTAAAATCTAATAAATATGAAAAAGTAACTAAAAAGTACTTAAAATGAAATGAAAAATGATGATTTATTTAAGTAAAAGTATACTCCATCCGTCCCATAAAACCTTACCCATTTTACTATTTTGGGCGTCCCATTTTAAAGTCACACTTTCCTAAAAAGGAAATTTTTTAATACTTATTTATTCATGGGACCCACTTGTCATACTCACAACACTTTTCAAATTTACTATTCTCTCCACTCATTCTCTCTCCTCCCACTCACAACACCTACTTTAATAACATTATTCCTTATTTTCCGTTCTCAACAGTAAAGGGGTAATGTTTTCTGGGACAGAGGGAGTATAAAACTTAGACTAAATGACTATATAATAGTCACTTATCAATCCCCTGTATTTTTTGAAAAAATGTGTGATGGGACGGATCCCTTTATGTTGAAAATTGTGTGTAGGGACGGATCCCTTTGTGTTTTTTTGAAGATGTGGGGACGGATCCCTTTGTGTTTGAAAAAAAATGTGATGTGTGCCGTGTTTTTGGGACGGACTTTGTGGTTTGTGTGCCGTGTTGTTACAGACTTTTGTGGTTTGTGTGCCGTGTTGGTACAGACTTTTGTTTTTTGTTGTTTTGTTATTATTTTTTTTTGTGTGCCGTGTTCGTATGGACTTCTGTGGGAAATTGCCGTGTTGGTACGGTCTTTTGCTTTTTGTTTTGTTTTTTTTTTGTAAATGATATGTGTTATCAAATTTGTTTTTGTATATTTGCTAAGTATCGTTATTGACGTACCTTTGCTGTGTTTACCTGCAGAATGAGGTGCCTTCGTCTGGGAAGGCGAAAAGGATGAAGTCGCGGGGTCCCTTGAGGTCGTGGTTGAGGTGTGGAGGAACATGCCTGATATCTCCCGGGATGGGAGACCTAGCCCTCGGAGGCTAGTGATTGCTACAGGGCTGAATGTGTTTGTAGAAAACCTGGCCGGGCTGGCGGAGACGCAGAAGAACAAGGGTGTCTTTCTGGCCTTGTCTGAGTATTGGTGGGACACCATGCACACTTTCCACTTTAGCTGGGGAGAGATGACGGTGACTCCCACAAATTTCGCTGCCATCACCGGGCTTTCCTTTAAGAGGGAGTCGGTGAAATAGAGGGACCGGATGTCCGATGAGCTATTGGCTGAGCTGCTTGGCTTTGTGCTTTGACCCCGTAAGGGCTTGGGTATGGTGTATCACGATGTGGAGGCGAAGATTACTGCCAACATCGGGGAGTATAGCCGGGGTACTAGGGTAGTTTCGGCGGAGCAGCTGGCGCACTCATTTCTGTGGTTTGCCCTTTCCAAGACTTTGTTCTCGAATCATGCCTCTATCGCTCTTTTCCCTCTGCTAGAGAGTCTGGTGGATTTGGAGAGGGTTTGTGACGTTGCTTGGGGCGAGGCGGGCTTGGCCGAGCTCTATTTTGCCTTGGACAGATTCAGTCGGGTCGCGGTCAACTCCCTGGGGTGCTTTGACTTTGCACTGGAGGTATGAGTTTAGGTGCTTTTTGTAGTTTAGAACTTCATCACTTCTCCATTTTCTTTTTCTTTTTCTTTTTCTTGTCTGAGCATTATCTGCTTTTTGTGGCAGGCGTGGTACTACGAGATCTTCTGGTGCCAGCTGTGGGATTGGCAGGATGAGGCCATGTTTGGGTATCCCGCCATATTATGCTGAGCTCGATCTTTGAGGAAGAGGCAGACGAGCATGGGGAGGATCACTATCACATATGAGGAGGTGCAACGATTCCTGGAGAGGGACAGTCCGGAGAGGTGTCAGCTGTACCCTTGGACTCAGTATGGCGAGGATGAGCTGGAGGGTGCCCCTTGGGTGACACGGCAGAGAAAGCTTCTGCAGGGCTTTACTTGCGACTCCATGTATCTGGGAGAGAGAGTATTCTAGCAGTATGGCGCAGGTGTTCTCTCTATGGCTCCGAGGGATCCACCCTTCCACATGATGAGTCCAGCTGATATGGACCTGCTGGAGTTTGAGAGGTACCGGGCCGGCGTGAGTGCCGAGGAGTTCATCCTGGAGGGGAGGAGTATGCGGCATTCGTCAAGCGGAAGTTGAGGATGCCACAGGTGTTGGCGAGGGAGAGGCAGACTGGCTCGTCGCGTCCACCAGATGTCCCGGTGCCTGGGCCGGATTACACTTATGTTCGCAAAGATTCGAGGAGGAGGGTGTCGGTGCCAATCCCTGAGCATGCTCCTGCCGCCTATCGGGTTGACCCAGATGCTGTGGTGAGTTTGTTTACTCTTTTCCATCTTGGCATCTTTTCTGTATTTTTCTCTTTTGTCGAGTATCCTGTATCTCTTTTGCTGAGCTTTTTCTTTTGTTGTTTGTTGTGCAGGTCTTCGGGCAGACCGTGGACGTGCTGACCCGCCGGTATGTGAGGTTGAGGGCTTTTACGAAGAAGCTCTTGAGGAAGATGTCCTGCGGGTCTTCGCGGAGTGCGGCGGCTTTCGAGCCAATGCCTTCGAGGAGGTCTGTGGATACTCCTTCTTCGAGGGCTGAGACGGAGCCACAACCTGAGGTGCTGGTTCGGGAGCGGTATAGCTTTGAGGTTCGGGAGCCGAAGCAGTCAACTTCTACCCTTCTTCCCCATTTTCTCAAGAAACCTCCATTTTTGCCATGGATTCTTCTTTTATTCCAAGAATTTCGCCGAGGCTTTCAAAGGAGAGGCAAGCACATTTTCTTAGGCAGCTCAAGACGTGGATGAGGCACCACATGAGCACAATAAACGCGCTTTTGAGGTGAGATTTCGACTCTGCTCAGTTTAGTCCCTTAAGGAGTTAATTCCTGATTAGGAGTTGTTGCGGGCTGCTGCAAGGTTCTGGGATGTTAGGAGGCATGTGTATAGCTTCTCCTACAATGATATTATACCCACCTTTGAGGATTTTCGGGCTTTGCTTGGAGAACCGGAGGTGGAGGCCATCTTGCTTCCTTTGATTGGGGGTGCGACCGTGAACGTGAAGCTCGCATGCTTTCTTCGGACTTCATTGGAAGAAGCGCAAGGTATGACTTTTGATTCTGGTCATATTGACATTTATGTGCTGCCTGAGTAGTTTATGGGTGATGACAAGAGTGATGTCCCTTGGAATGCGTTTGTCTTATGCGTGATAGCAACGCTTTTCATGGTCAGCTCCCTTGGGGTGTGACAGTGCATTGTTGGATGCGGTAGGGCACTTCCGAGCCGGTGAGGATATTGCTCCGTTGGTTCTGGGGGAAACCATTCACGACATTGATCGCTTGGTGACGGGGGATAGGTTCATGCGAGGGGGAAGCCCCGTTTTGCTCACCTTGTGGTTGCGGGAGAGGCTTCAAGCCATGCCTGAGTCTCTGGCATCTTTTAGTCCGTGGACGTTTGCTCAGCGGCCTCTTGTATTGGATATGGATCAGTCCGCCTGGGAGAGATGGATGGCACAGCTTGGTACGCATCAGATCCGTTGGTGGGTTCCTCACTGGGGGATTGAGACTAGGAGGGCCTTTCAGGAAGGTTCCTATGTTGTCAGAGTTTTGGGGTTGTCTTGGTCCTCTTTCTATATCCCGTCACTCGTTGCTCAACAGTTTGGGATGAGGCAGGAGCCTTTGCTGGGCTGGAATGACATCGCTACCACGGAGGTAGCTTCTTTCTCTATGACAGATTCAGATGTCTTTCTGTATTTTATGAGGGTATCGAAGTATCCCGTTTTCCCTCCTATGGTGCTCCTTCGACATCGTGAGAGTGTTGTGTTGACCACCGAGTACCTGGATTGGTACGAGCAGCATGTCGGGCAGAGCCAAGTGGTTTTGGGGAGCAGGCGCCAAGCGATTCTGGGGCAAGGTTGCCATCTCAGCTACAACTTTAGAAGTGCAGAAGCCTGGTCTAACCCTCAGAATGTTACGGGAGACGCTTTGTTTGACTACGAGACTAGAGTTGACTGACTGACAGAGAGAGGTCCCTTTTTGCAGACTCGTAGGGAAGAGATCCGGGCCTAGGCACGGGCGAATGAAGCTCTCCAAGCTACTGGATTGTCTAACCCGATAGGGATGACTTCTGACCTAGGGAGGAGAGAGACAGAGTTGGCTCACGTGGAGTGAAAGAAGATTTGCTGGAGACGAGGGAAGAAAGGGAAGAATGGCGAGGGGACAAGCGCGAGTGGCGAAGAATGACCTCCTAAGTATCCATTCATTGCATTGCAGATACATAATTTGTTAAATGTATTAAGCTGTCTTTTAGCATGTCGTGAGCTTGAGAGTAGACCGTGCTTGTACTCATCAAGAAGTGTTTTAATCGTTAGTGATTTGTGATTTACTTTTAAAGCTTTATCGAGACGCAAGATCTCTTGCTTGGTTTTTGTCTGAGCCTTGGAGGCGTCCAGCTTTGGACCTTTTGTTGTATTTGTAGACCGAAACCAGTCTGAGCCTTTACGGCATCCATTTTTTTTGGATTTTGTGTTTGTGTTTGGATAGATCTGAGCCTTGACAACATCCATTTTTTTGGATTTTGTGTTTGTGTTTGGATAGATCTGAGCCTTGATTGGCATCCAAATTTTTTGTTTTTTGTGTGTTTTTAGACCAAACCAATGAAGGCTGCCTACGTTCCCCCCGGACTGAGGGGCTCGGGTCTCCGTAGTTTGACACTTTTTTGAAGTGACGGGGAGACAGGAAAGTTGATTTTCTTCAGGCGAAGTATCGGCGAAGCTTGCTTCCGTTGACTGGATTCATGAAGGGATTGCCGTCTAGGTCTGTTAGCTTCATGGCACCTCCGGAGAAGATCTTTTGGACCACAAATGGGCCGATCCATGTTGGTTCCCATTTTCCAAGCGGATTGGTTCGGGTGGGAGGCTTTTCTTTGAGTACCAGATCGCCTTCCCTGATGTCTCGGGATTTGACTTTCTTGTCGAAAGCCCTAGCCATTCTGCTTTGGTAGGCTCGGATGTGCTCCATGGCCTTTAGTCGGCGCTCGTCTAGCAGGGCCAATTCGTCGTGTCGGCTTCGGAGCCATTCGACTTCGTTGATCTCGTTTTCCAGCAACACTCGGAGTGATGGAATTTCCAACTCGACGGGCAGTACTGCCTCCATCCCATAGGTTAGGGCGAATGGAGTTTCTCCCGTGGCTATTCTGACTGATGTCTGATAGCCCCAAAGTGACAGGTGCAGCTTCTTGGGCCAATCTCGTCCTCTTGTGGTCATTTTTCTGATGATCATTTCGAGGGTTTTGTTTGCTGCTTCTACTGCGCCGTTAGTTTGCGGCCTGTAGGGAGAGGACTTGTGGTGTGTGATCTTGAATTCGGCCAACAGTCTGTCGCATTCTCCTTCGAAGTGACATTCGTTGTCAGATATGACCTCGTTCGGGATGCCGTATCGGCATATGATGTTTTTCTTGAGGAAATGTGTGACCTTCTTGGAAGTTAGCACTTTGTATGACTTGGCTTCGACCCATTTTGTGAAGTAGTCGATGGCTACCAAGAGGAACTCGTGGCCATTGCTTCCGGGCGGGCGATCTTCCGCATGACATCTATTCCCCAAGTGGCGAAGGGACAGGGGGTGGTCATGCAATAGAGATCGTGAGGGGGAAGATGGTTGAGGTTGGAGAACTGTTGGCACTTGTCGCAGCTTCGGACAAAGTGGATGCAGTCTGCCTCCATGGAATTCAGTAGTAGTCCATTCGAAGAATGATCTGCATCAGAGCTCTGGCGTTCATGTGGGGGCCGCAAGCCCCATTGTGGACTTCGTTCATGAGCTCGTTCGTTTTTTCCTTGCTGATGTAGAGGAGGAGAGATCCTTGGCAGCATTTTTTGTATAGCATGTTACCAAGGATTACAAAGTGAGAGGCAAGGCATTTTAAGGCCACGATGCTCTTGGCTTTAATTCCTTCTTTGCATTTGCCTTCCTCGTTCATGAAGGCATTTTCCCCGTTCTTGAGGTACTGGTAGATTTGGTTGTACCACAGCTCATTGATGGGCTCAGGTTCTGGTTCGATTTCACAATAGTAGGCAGGAATTTCCTTTCTTCCCACTTTGAATGGCTTTATCGCCTTCCCTTCGGGGATTTCCATGAGTGAAGCCAAGGTGGCTAGGGCGTCTTCAAACCGTTTCCGATCTCTTGGCATGTAATGGAAGGTGACCTCTTTGAATTGTGTGATGAGGTCTTCCATGTAGGCGTAGATTTTTGCAAGCCCGGGTCTATCATTTTCCATTTGTTGGAAACTTGATTGATGATCAGGGCTGAGTCCCCGTAGACCTCTAAATCTTGGACATTCCTTTCGAGGGCGGCCTCTAGTCCGGCGGCGCATGCTTCGTATTCGGCGGCATTGTTGGTAACCTCGAAGTTTAGCTTTATGGCTATTGGGGTGTGCTCGTCTTTTGGGTCAACCAAAAGCATTCCAAATGTCGTTTCCTCTTTTGTTGGCTGCTCTGTTGAAGAATAGCTGCCATCGATTCTCGCCTTCAAGTTCGAAGATTCCTTTGTCTGGAAATTGTGGTTCGGGACCTTTGGCCTCGTCGGTTGGAAAGTCGGCCAGTTGTTCGGCCATTACCCATCCCTTGATTGACTTCTGATTTACGTATTTGATGTCACTGAAGAGGCTTCTGATTTGCGTATCTTTCGGCTCTTCAACAGTCCCCAAATTCGCTGTGGTTAAAACCTTCTTGGCAGCTTGGGCCCAATTTTCCTCTCGTTTGACAACATGCTTAAAGGCTTGTTTAATGCATTGTTCATTTAATGTGTCTGCGTCTTTATCAAGTGAATTGTTATTAACTGTTTGTGATTTAGTTAACTTATCATTTTTTAAAGATGCAATGAAGGGATATTCAGAAAGGTCGGACCTTTTTTTGAAAGCGAAGAGAAGATACATTGTTGGTTATGAACTCATAATATTCTGGCGTGGGGCCATCAGATGACTCGAAAGACTCGAATTCAAATACAACACGACTCGAAACTAGACTCTAGGAGACGAGGGATTGGACCAGGCTTCATTTCTCTTTGCAGGCTGTAGTCATGGAGATGGTGGCGATGGCTCTGGTGGCCATTCTTTGACTGATGCTGTCCCCGGGGGAAGACTTGCCTTTGGTTCAACTTCAAACCAGACCGCGAAGGTTTTAGGCTACTCTTTTGAGGGAGTCCCTCCATTGGTGCTACTATCAGGTCCCGGGGGCCCTTGGTAATAGAAGTCATGGAGAGCTTCTTCCAGGAGGGCGAAGCACTCGCTTATTCGAAGTTGTTTCTTGCTGATGTTGATTACCTTCATAGAATCTGCTCCCTCGACTGAGGTCTTTGTTTGGATGATGTTCACGATGTCTGGATCACAGGGGCATGCTATTTCTCCTTCCTTGTCTAGGCTCTGAAAGAGGTTGCGCCATTGTTCTTCCAAGTCAGATACCGGGACGTTGAATTGGACTATGCTGTTGTGGCTGTCCTCGGGGGATCCTAAAGTGTCGACATGGGGGTTGATATGTTCCAAGGTGTTAGTGGGGGGCCAGCTTTCTTCAGAAGGATTTCTGGCGAAGTATGGGTCCACTCCTTGGTCAAGCTCCATCTGAGCGTCCATCTCTTGATCCTCTTTTAGGCATTCTTCATAGTCGCATAGATAAGAATTGTCATCTTGGCCCATGAGTTCTTCAATTTCTAGTTCGTCACGGCTTAGTGCGTGGATGTAGGGATCTCTTTCGAAATGGATCTTGATTGGAGACTCGTCTGCAGAGGAATATTCGATCATGTCGGGACCTTCTTCTGGGTCATAGCTTGCTAGCTAAGCACTCTCCATCATGCCGCTCGCGCGTATCACTTCAAGGTTCCCGTTAGCATTGATGAATTTTAATTATTGGTGCAGAGTGGATGATACTGCTTTCATTTGGTGCACCCAAGGTTGTCCCAGCAGGGCGGAGAAATTGGACTTGATTTCCACCACTTGGAATTCTATCGACTCCATTTGCTCGTCGAATTGGATGCTTAGAGTGATCACCCCTAACATAGGGCGGGGGGTGGAGTTGTAGGCTCGGATTATTCGGTGTGAAGGTCTCATTCGGGAGCGGTCGATTTGGAGCCGTTTCATTGTACGTGCGGCAATGATGTTGACCGCAGAACCGTTGTCGACCAAGATGTTCGGGAAATAGAATCTTTCCATCTTCACGAGGATGAGGAGGGCCTCGTTGTGTCTGTTTTCACATGTCGGTAAATCTGCGTCTGTGAAGGTTAGACCACTTCCAGCGCTGTTGTTTGCTTTAGTCTGCCTTGTCTCCGGGGAGTACTCGATCCACCTGTTGGGGTGTTTTGACCGTGGTAGGGATCGTAGGGAGACGGTTATTCTCGGATCCTCCATTCTGGATTCCCTATCACAGGAGCGTTTGACTCTAGTTTCGCATTCCCAGTCGTAGCGGGTTAGCATGTTGACGGTCTCGGAGATTGTAGGGGGGCTACTCTCGCATGGAGTCCCGCTGAAGGCTATCATATTTACTCTGTCGTTTTGGGGGAACGGATTCCCGACTGTGTTGGGGCCACGGGGGCGTTCCAACTTTCCTTCTTCGATTAGCCCCTGGACCACTTGTTTCAGCATGAAGCAATTGTCGGTGGTATGGCCGGGGTAGTTATGGAAGGGGCAGCGTTTGCTCATGTCCATGTTAGGATTGAGAGCCTTTGTCTGGAAATTCTCGAGAGATTTGAGGATGTTCCGTTTCACCAATGCTTTGAACACTTAGCTAAGGGGCATCTCGAGGTTGTCAAAATGCTGGAACTGCTATGGCAAGGAGGATTGTTGTTCCTAGGGGGCGCTTGATCAAGGCTTACTTAAGCTCCATTTTGGATGTAGTGGACTGCTCCGGCGGCTTCCTTTCCTTTGCTTGGGACAGGTGCCGGATTTGACGGGGTTGCCCGATAGCGGTAGGACGAAGCAGGAACTACTGCTATTTTCTGGAGGCTCAAGGTCTTTTCAAACTTGATCCCGGCGTTGACCATGGCACGGAGGTCGGGATAAAAGTGGTGGCTAATCAAGGTCCTCAGAGATGGTTTGAGGCAGGAATGGAAGATGTCCATTTGCTCTTCTTTGGAAAGCGGATCCATTATCTCGCTTAGCTTCCAATTCCATATTTTGTAGAACTCACCCACAGGCTCACCATCCTTTTGTTCGGTGGCTTGCAGATCATGGCGGTTGGTTTCCCATACGAGGTTGGCGCGGTACTTCTCCAGGAAGATCTCGCTGATTTGATCCCAGGTGGAGCGATTTTCCGCCTTTACGTTGAGGAACCACCTTAATGCCGTGGATTTGAGGGAATGCTGGAAGTGATCCGCCATTTGTTGTGGGGAGGCCTATTTGGCTCTCATACCCAAGACGTAGGTGTCGATGTGGGTCTTTGGGCATTCTGTCCCATCGAACTTTTCCATTTCCGACATCCTAAATTTTGGAGGGAGTGGAACCACCTTGCTCGGGTCTGTGTGCATAAGGGAGTCCTTTCGAGAGTTGTCTAGCTTGCCTTGCATGTCCGTCATTTGTTCGACCAACCAAGCCATATGAGGGTGGTTAGGAAGGGGCAGGCTGCCATTTTCTGGGATGGAAACCAAAGATGGAGGTGGATTGCCTGATGGGATTGCCATTCGGGAGTCTTGGGGAGGTAGTTGAGTGTATACCATCCCATACCCTGGATTGTTGAAATTGGAGCCAAGGACGTGATTGCTCGGACCACCAAGGGTTGTGTTTGGGAATTGGGGAAATGTTTTATTAGCCCTAAGTGGCAGTCAAGCGGGTGGAAGGTTTGAAATGTCAGGATATCTGCTTGGGATGTCTGTCCCTGCGGACATTGGGATTTCAGATTATGGCTGGGAGGCTCATATAAAGGCAAAGGATTGAATCCCGAGGGATATCAAGATGCATTGGGATTTGGGGGAGCAGGCCCATATGTGTGCTGGTGATATTGAACTTGTGGCGCAGGGCCGGGAAACTGACTGTGCTGAGGCGGGCAGATCGGAGCTGCTTGATTGAGGCCCGAGTGAAGCTTTGAGCGGGAGCTACTTTGCGTTGCTTGGTTTTCATAGCTTGGTGGAGGTGAGACCTGCTGATAGCTTTGGGAAACCGGGGGAGCAGGCATTTCTTCATCTTCTATGAGGACGAAGGTCCCATTAGTTTGGGGAACGGCTACGGTTCCGCGACGGCGCATGGTATCTACGATCCAGGCTTGTTGTTCTTCTTAGCGCTTCTTGAGATTCTCGAAGGCTTGCAGCACCTCCTCCATTGTCTGGAGGTTTCTTAGTGGTGGGGTTCCGTTTCCCTCACTGTTATCTGTCGATCATGCCATGGGGGAATAGCGGACTGTATGGACCGCTGAACCGGAAGAAGGGCAGTCGGACCTTGTAACTTCGATACTGAAAAGACGGCACCCGGGTACTCTCAACCACTCTCGGTTCGCTGGAGGGGGTGAAGGGTAAGGCTTAGACTTGGGAAGGCCTTTTTTTTTTGATAAAGGGGGAAAGCTCATGCGACATGCAGTTTCCTTTTTTTTAATTTATTATTTATGCTTTTTTTTTGTTTTAATTTACTTAAAAAATGTTTTCTCAGAATCCTAGGTGGGTTGGAAAAGATTGCTCTTCTTTTTCGCAACTATTCTAGATCTTGGGTCAGTGGAGACCATCAATGCGGCTTTAAGCCCCTCGTTTTGCACCTGTATTTTGACCTCCCAGGGTGGACAGCCCCGGGCGAGGGTCCTATAGGGCAATTGGTTTCCACCGGCCAAAAGAAAAAAATCGAACCTAAGGACCGAGCCTGTCATGTTCGTTTTAATGCGTCGGCCATGTGGATAGTGAACCGAGTCGGCACCTGAGTCAAGATCGGATCAAGAGTTCCGCATGACCTCTCTTTACCTTGCTTGCGCAAGGGATGTGTGACATTAGGTTTTGGCTAGGTCATATTGTCATGGATGATGTATTAAAGGTTTGATGACATGGTGTCATGTGGGCATGGATGTATATTCGGGATGGAGCATCGTCTGGGTGTAGCTTTGGAAATCAAGATCGGGTCAAGATTTTAGCATGACCCTTCATCGTCTTGCTTGCGCAAGGGATCTTGATTTCAGAGCTTTGACTCAAATAATGGCCGGCATGGGATATGTATCCAGGCTTTATGACACGGACAGGGTCAAAAACCAATCGAGTCTGGACGGACTGTGATGCAAGCGTGCGTGGTTGACACTGGCTAGGATGGGAAGTTTGGAATGATCCCGTGCACGCTCGAAAGGCATAGGAACACCAATCAAACTGCATCTGAGACCATCCCGGGTTCAGGGTTGTAGTGTGCAGTGTACAGGATAAGAGTGCGCGTAGTGTGCGGTCACTAAAATTCTTTTTCTGAGTAAAACAGAAAGTTTTTGCAGAATTTTTTAATGTATGTACACAGATGTATTATGATGCATTTTTTGTATTTTTATTTTTTTTTTGAAAAAAAATAAAGCACATTGAAATTACCCGGATCCGAGAGGCAGCGACGGATCGCGCCCCGGCATCTGGCATTGTCCCCCGCCTTGCAGCGGTTCGTCTCGTTGGTTGTGTCTCGCCGTTTGTTTTCGCATTTGTAGAGTCGCCACGCCGTTTTTATTAAGCCCAAAACATTGAAAAAGGGCATCAGTTTAAAGATAATTTTAAACTGTTTTTGTGTGATGAGATTTTGAGTTCGGAGGTCAGATGACTCCTCGGGAAGAGAATATTAGAATATTAGAGCTCACCCGAGTCGCCTCGTAAAACGAGTCTTTCTGGATACCCCTAATATCCTTTAAATGTCATGTGTGTGTGTGTGTGCTTTTAAAAATGCATGCCGTATCGGATGTCTACATTGTATGCTATGTATGGAAATGTATTGAAATAGTAATGGAAGGAAGCCTTACCAATGTTGGTTCGCGTCCTGTCTTCCGCCGAGGAATAGTGTTTGGGAATTCGGAGTAGCTGCTCCGCAGGCGGATCGGGGTTGCTTCGGGAAGGGCCGGTTGTCTGCGGACAGAGTTTCAGTGTGAGTTGAGGTTGCAGGCTGCGTTTGGGCAGAGGTTCGGCGTGCGTTGGGATCGTCGGGATCACTCGGGCAGAGGTTCGGCGTGCGTTGGGGTGGCAGGAGTCACTCGGGCAGAGTTTCGGCGTGGTTTGGGATTGCCGGTTTGACTCTGAAAGAGCCGGACACCGTGGAAAGACCAGGCAAGGCCTCGGAGTACCACGAGGGGCCTCAGAGTACCTCGAGAGTGCCTCGGGGCAGCGCGGGAGCGTCGCGGGAGCGCTCAGGGAGGCTTCGGAGCACCACGAGGGGGCTCGGAAGGCCTCGGAAGGATCGGAAAGGGGCCGGGAATGCCTCGGAAGGACTTAGAGGGGAAGCCAGAAGGCCTAGGGAGGAAGAGAGAAGTGGGAGGTGTCAAAATGAGGAGGGGGAGCCCTCTATTTATAGTGCCAGATTTGGTGCAAATAGGTCCGTACGGACCTCCCTGGTAATCCAGTTTTTTGGTTTTCCTCGATTTGAGGGAATATGTGATGATGGTGAATATTCTGTAATTATGGTGTTCCCTGAGCAATAAGGTCCGTACGGACCATCATGCATGCAAAGAGGTCCGTACGGACCAACTAAGCATGAGGGTAATCATTTTCTCCGGGATTTGAGGGAATATTGTGGACTTTAAGAAGATTCAGTAATTATTAAAGCAAAGAGGTCCGTACGGACCATTATTGCTTTTCCAATTTCCTGAAAATTCCCAAAAGGTCCTTTTGTCCCTTTTTATCCTGTAAAGGCTCCTCCCTTGGTTTGGCCGGGGTTTAGAGAGGGTTTTGAGTGAGAGGGGTCGTCGAGACTCGCGCTGATGAGTCTCGCGTGCTTCCCGTGTGTTTGAAAGGGTGTGATCCAGATTGGGGTACTTACAGTAAGCCCTCGACGACGTCACTTATGAAAGAAGTGGGGTCGCCGATAAGATAAGTGGTCCTAACTGGATCGCGTGGCCGGGAGATAATGTGATCGGGAGGTCGGCGCGAGGACGTGCGGTGTCCTATCAGGTGACCGCTAGTCCCGTAGGCCGGACCCCGGATAGGATTCCTACGTATCCTCCGGCGCGGAATCAAGCCCGGGCCGTAGTTCGGTGTGTGGGGTGAGTGTTTTGTGAATGCGGGCGTGGTGGTGCCCTCGAAGTGTCGTGTGACCTCCGAGGTCCGCCGGTAAAGGACGCTGGTGGTGTCCTCGGGTGACCGCACAGGTCGACGGCCGGACCCGTGATAGGATTCCTACGTATCCCTCGGCGGGAATCAAGCCTCGGTCGTAGTTCAGAGGTCGTGAAATTGTGAGTACGGGCGTGGTGGTGCCCGAAGTGTCGTGTGACCTCCGAGGTCAGGCTGTAAGGACGTGGTGGTGTCCTCGGGTGACCGCATAGGTCGACGGCCGGACCCCGTGGATAGGATTCCTACGTATCCCTGGCGGGAATCAAGCCTGGTCGTAGTTCAGAGGTCGTGAAATTGTGAGTGCGGGCGTGGTGGTGCCCTGAAGTGTCGTGTGACCTCCGAGGTCAGTGGTAAGGATGTGGTGGTGTCCTGGGATGTGGTGACCGCCGAGGTCAATTGTGAGGACGTGGTGGTGTCCTGGGATGGAAATTTTACGATTTTCCTAATCGGGTGGTTTAAGGCCTTCCGGGCCGGAGATAGTTGTGAGGACTTGAATCGTCTTCTGATTGCGGTTGCGCCATGTTTGAAGACTTTGAATCATCTTCTGGCTGAGGTTTGATGTCATGCGTGAGGACTTGAATCGTCTTCTAGCCGCAGTTGATGTTATGCGCGAGGACTTTGAATCGTCTTCTAGCCGCAGTTGATGTTATGCGCGAGGACTTTGAATCGTCTTCTAGCCGCAGTTGATGTTATGCGCGAGGACTTTGAATCATCTTCTAGCCGCAGTTGATGTTATGCGCGAGGACTTTGAATCGTCTTCTAGCCGTTAGCTTGATGTTATGCGCGAGGACTTTCAATCGTCTTCTAGCCGCAGCCATGAGGCAATGGCCGCTCAAGTGCTTTGGATTGCGAGAGGCGTAGATGCCTTTGTGTTTTTGCATGTTGAGTAGAAGGTTGGACTTACGATGGCCGCCTCGTGCTTGCGTTGCCGTTGAAGTGGGCAAGGATGACGGCCGGTGATTGCTTCACCATTTGGCATTTCCTCGAGGCGCTTCGTGCCTCGGGGACTCAGACTGAGGTGTCGGCTCCTTCTCAGGCTTGTTTTGCCGTTGGAGCCGGCAAGGATGATGGTCGGTGCTGGGATATGCAGCCTTGTATGACTTCCCTTCGACTTGTCGGGGGAGGAGCTCGGGCTTACTTTGATGGCCGGTGCTTGCGTTGCCGCTGAAGCGGGCCTAGGTCTCGGCTTACACCGACCGCCGGTGCTTGAATTGGGCTGGGATGCATGACCTGTAGGGGCCCTTTCTCGTTGGGAAGATGACTTCGGACCTCTTTGAGGGCCAAATGGTCGAGTTGTCGTTGAGCGTCTGAGGCGTCTCTGTGCCTCGATATTCGTGCCGGAGGTGTCGGCTCCTTCTTGAATTGCCGTCGGGCGTTTTGGAGGCGTCTCGTGCCTTGATATTCGTACTGGGAGGTGTTGGCTCCTTCTTGAATCGCCGTTGAGTGGGCGCAGACTGGTCTTACATTGACGGTCCGTGGTCAATTGCCGTTGAAGTTGGGCGAGGTTCGGGCTTACACCGATCGCCGGGGATTGAATTGCCGCTGGAGTGGGCGAGGACTGCCCTTACGTCGACGGCCGGGGATTGAATTGCTGGCTGAGTGGGCGAGGACCGGTCTTACGTTGATCACGGTGGTTGAATTGCCGCCGAAGTGGCGAGGACCGGTCTTACGTTGACGGGCCGGGATTGAATTGAAGGGTTAGGGACCATTCTGCACTGGATTTGCCGGAAAAGGCCTCAGGACAACTGTGGGGCAAAGATTATAAGTAAGGTGAAAGTAATTTGGCCACCCCTTGCAAAGAGGTCCGTACGGACCAACCTGGCTGCAAAGAGGTTCGTACGGACCACTTTGGTTTTTTACAGTTCCCAGATTTTGACTGGGTTTAAATGTCGAGCCCTTCCCCATTCCTTCTTCTTCAGTGCGTGAATCCGAGAGAGAGAGGGAGAGAAAAACCTCCATTGTTACCAAAATCTTCCATTTTTTCGCTTGAATCGCTTGCAATGGCGGAAGGATCTCGAAGGAGTCGTCGTCAACGCAGTCAAGAGGTGGTCGAGCAACGGATGGAGCTCCAAAGAAATTGGATTTCGTTCGTTCCATCTTCGAAGAACCCGGATGTCTTGTATCCGAATCCGGAGGTGCACAATCGTCGCTCTAGAACGTTGGGAGGTAAGAAATCTGCTCCGCTTTTGATTCCCTGCTCGAATTTTTGAATGCTAGAACTAGGTTTTAGTTTTTCGCATTTTTGAATTTTTGTTATTTTTTTATGCCTTTTTGTGAAATTCTTGATGAATTGTTGAAAATGGACATGTAAAAATTGTGAGTTTGTGTATTTTGTGCAGAAATGTGTAGATTAGCTTTTATTTGTGAAAATAAAGTGCCTCTCTAATGAAATGCATGCTTTGGTGTTTTGTACCGTATGCTATTTATGAATGTACATTATGAGAAAAGTTTGTCGTGTAGTGACAATTTTTTGTGAAAAAATGTGACATGTGCCGTGTTTTGTGACGGGTTTTGTCTGAAAGTGTGTGCCGTGTAGGGACGGATTTTTTGAAAATGTGTTATGCATATGTGTCGTGCCGTGTGTGCCATGTTTTTGGGTGACGGACTTTGTGGGGAAAATATGTGCAATATGTGCCGTGTTTTTGGGACGGGTTATATGTGCCTTTTCCGTGTTGGGACGGACTTTTTTGAAAATGTGTCGTGTAGGGTTTACTCCCCCCCCCCTTTTTTTCCTTTTGAGAAAATGTGTACAAGGTGTGCCGTGTTTTTGTGACTGACCGCATGGGAAAAATTATATGGATAATGTATGTGAAAATTATGTGCCATGTGTGCCGTGTTTTGTGACGGGTTATTTTCATGGCTTTCCGTGTTGGGACGGACTTTGTGCCTTTTGTTTTATATTAAGCACCGTGATTGACGTACCTTTGTCGTGTTTACCCGCAGGATGCGGGGCTTATGGCCGGGAAGGCCAAGAGGATGAAGACTCTGGGATCGCTCGAGGCCGTTGTTGAGTTGTGGTGGGATGCCCCGATATTTCCGTGGACGGTAGGCCGAGTCCCGGAGTTTCGATACGAGGAAGAACAAGAGCGTCTTCCTTGGCCTTTCCGAGTATTGGTGGGATACCACCCACACCTTCCATCCGAGCCGGGGAGAGGTGACGGTGACGCCGACCGACTTTGCCGCGATTACCGAGCTTTCCTTCAAAGGAGGGCCAGCACGTGGAGAGATATGATCTCCGATGGCCGTGTCGACCGAGCCGCTGGGCTTTCAGCCTCGTCCTCGCAGGGCCCGGGGATGCTTGTATAGCGATGTGGAGCCGAGGATCACGGCCAAAGATTGGGGCCTACATCCCGGGTACGGCCAGTGACGGGGAGTACCGGGCGCGCTCCTTTTGTGGTATGCACTTTCCGAGACCTTGTTCTCGAACCACGCGACCGCGGCTCCCTTTGCTCGTCGGAGAGCTTCGATTGATCCGGATAGGGTCTCGTGATATTGCTTGGGCGAGGCGAGGCGTGTGCCTCGTCGAGCTCTACATCTCTTGGACCGGCTTTTAGCCTGGGGTAGCCACCACTCATCGGGCCCGTTTTGACTTCGCTTGGAGGTATGAATTCATTGGCTGCTTTTGATTTAGCAACTTGTCGTTTCTCCGTTTTCTTTTGCACCGAGCCCTTTCTCGTTTTTGTCACAGTGTGGTTCTACGAGATTTTCCAAAGGCTTCCCGTGGGATAGAGATCCGGGCCGGGCCGCGCATCCCGCTATGTCAATGGGCCGGGCTCGTACGGCGAGGAAGAGGAGGAGCGCAGGGGAAGCTCACCATCGCCACGGGATGTGCAGGAGCCGTCCTGGAGAGGGGTAGCCCTGAGGGGTTCGTTTTGTTCCCGTGGGCTTGGGCATGAGGGTGATGAGTTCGAGGGGGCTCCCCGAGGTGACGCCGCGGAAGATGCCGCGGGGCCCGACCCGCGACGTCACGCACTGGGGAGCGGGATCTTCTGGGCAAAAGATGGTCCAGGTGTGCTTCCCGTGGCTCCGAGGGACCCTCCCTTCGGGATGCTTGATTCCCGGGACATGGATGTGCTTGATTTTGAGAGGTACCTTGGCGGTGCGGGCGCCGAGGAGTTCATTTTGTATGGGGAGAGGAGTACGGGGCCTTCGTGAGGAGGAAGCCGAGGACGCCGCAGTACCGGCGAGGGAGAGAGAGGCGGGCCCGCAGCTCCCCTGCAGGTTCCGATGCCGGGGCCGGATTTCACGTATGTCCGGGGGGGACGGATCGAGGAGGAGGGTGTCTCGTACTCCGCCTCGAGCAAAGCTCCCCGCCGCATACCGTAGCTGATCCCGACAGACGCTGAGATGTGCTACTCTTTTCCATCTTGGCATCTTTTCTCGCATTTTTCTCTTTTGTTGTTGAAAGTGTAACCGTATTGGCCGAGCGTTTCTCGGGCCGTTTGCTTGTGCAGTCCCGGGAGAGCCTATGATATGCCGACTCGCCGTTATGTGGCGACGAGGTCGTTTGCGAAGAAGATGGCGTCGAAGATATCTTGCCGGTCTTCGCGACGCGTGCCGGCGTACGAGCCTATGCCTTCGAGGCATTCTGTAGACGTTCCTCCGCCTAGAGCCGAGCCGGAGCCGCAGCAGGAGGGACCTTCGAGGGGGCGGCATAGCATGGATGCCGGGACGTCTTCAGGAGCTCCGGGGCAGCAGCCCTTTTATCAGTTCTTCCCTCCTCAGGATGCACAGGGCGAGGGTCCGTCAGAGCCTTCCTTCTTCGATCCTTTCACGGATTTGATCCTTCGGATTACTTTGAGTGGCAGCCCGGCTGGGGCTCGGTACTGATGACGAGGACGTGGCGGGCGAGTTCACAGGATGCCCGACTTTTCTTCCGGGAGGACCTCGGCGAGGATGATGATGATGTCAAGAGTCGGATTAGGGTCCATTTGCTTTCCCTCTTTCCATATCTTCTTTTTTTTTTTGTTTAGCAAATGTGACATTTGATATTCCCGTAATAAAACACTCATATTTGCACGGCAAACAAAAGATTTTATTTTAAGATGTAATGTCATTTTGGGATTCCTGGAATTGTCCTAGAAATGGTTGCTAGTATTATTTTTTATTTTCAGTGCATGCCACGTGAGCCGAGAGTGCGTTTGTGGGTAGTGTATGTTTGCCGGAAATGGCTTTGGCCTGTTTGGGCGCTTGGAGCAAGGTCCCGCCGAGGACAAGTTGTTGTACCGTTTGTCGGGGAAATGGGTTCTTTTGCAAGGAGGTCCATACGGACATACTTAGCATGCAAAGAGGTCCGTACTGACCAACCTTGCTTTGGGAAGGAGATAAATGCTTTCCAAAGTTGTCTGGGTTCTTCCTCATTTCCCATTTGCAGCTCATTTTCGAGCTTTCTTCCACATTTTCTCTAGGAACCTCCATTTTTGCCATGGATTCTTCGTACGTCCCTAGAATTTTGCCGAGGCTTTCGCAGGAGAGGCAAGCACACTTCCTCGAGCAGCTGAAAACGTGGATGCGGCGCCGTATGAGGCATCGTAGACGGGCTTTCGAGGTAAGGTTTCGTCTTTGCTCGATTTGGTCTTTTAAGGAGTTGGTTCCCGATCGGGATTTGCATGCGGGCTGCCGCGAAGTTCTGGGATGTTAGAGGCATGTGTATTGTTTCTCCTACAATGAAATGGTGCCCACTTTTGAGGATTTTCGGGCTTTGATTGGAGGACCGGAGGTGGAGGCCATCTCGCTCTTTCGATTGGTGGCGCCATGCGGTGAGCGTGAAGCTTGTGTGCTTTCTTCGTACTTCGTTGGAAGAAGTGCAGGCATGATCCTTGATTCGGGTCATATTGACATTTCGAGCCGCCGAGCGGTTCATGGTTGATGATGAGAGTGATGTCTCTTGGGACGCATTTGCCTTGTGCGTGACGGCGACGCTTTTCCCGGTCCGCCTCCCTCGCATTTGCGATGGCGCTTGCTAGATGTGGTAGGGCACCGCAGTGGCCGGGAGAGGATATTGTCCCGTTGGTGCCGGGGGAGACTCTTCATGGTATCGACCGTCCGGCGACCGGGGATCGTTTTATGAGAGGGGGAAGCCCCGCTTGCTCACCTTGTGGCCGCGAGAGAGACTTCAGGCCATGCCCGAGGCTCCGACGTCGTTTAGCCCGTGGTCATTTGCTCGCCGACCTCTTGTGTCGATATGGATCACTCCGCCCGGGAGAGATGGATGGCACAGCTTGGTACGCATCGATCCGCCGGTGGGTTCCGCACCGGAGGATTGAGACTAGGAGGATCTTGCAGGAAGGGTCCTACGTTGTCGTAGTTCCAGGTTTGTCTTGGTCCTCCTTCTATATTCCGTCGCTTGTTTCCCGGCAAGCTTGGGATGAAGCAGAGCCTCATTGGCCGGGATGACCTTGCTACACGCGGAGATAGATCCTCTTTGTATGGCAGCCTGTGTGCTTTCTTGTATTTTCCGAGGGTATGGAAGTATTCCGCTTCCCTCCCGCGGTACTCCTTAGACGCCTGGGAGTGTCGTATTGACGACTCGCACTCCGGCCCGGTATGAGCAAGTGTCAGCACTCCCAAGTGGTCTTGGAGAGTGGTGCGTGTAGCGATTCTCTGGGACCCGCTGCCGTAGTAGCTATTGCCTTAGGAGTTCCGAAGCTCCGGGTCCGACCCTTTCGATGTGACGGAGACACTTTGTTTGACTACGAGACTAGAGTTGACCGACCGACAGGGAGAGGTCCTCTTTGCGTACTCGCAGGAGGAGATCCGAGCCGAAGCACGGGCGAATGAAGCCCCGAGAGCTACCGGATTGTTTGACTCTACTGGGAGGACCCCGATCTCTGACCGAGAGACGCAGAGTTGGTTCACGTGAGCGAAAGAAGACTCGCCGGGACGAGGGA
Source organism: Adenophora triphylla var. japonica (assembly GCA_022495995.1). Classification (NCBI taxonomy): domain Eukaryota; kingdom Viridiplantae; phylum Streptophyta; class Magnoliopsida; order Asterales; family Campanulaceae; genus Adenophora; species Adenophora triphylla. The sequence continues at coordinate 3,043 of JAFEMH010006849.1, read as the reverse complement.
AGAAAGGAAAGAATGGCGAGGGGACAAGCGCAGACGGCGCGGAATGACCTCCTAGGTATCCATTCATTGCATTGCAAACACATTATTAGTTAAATGTATTAAGTCAGTTTTTTAGCATGTTGTGAACTTGAGAGTAGACCGTGCTTGAACTCATCAAGAAATGTTGTAACCGTTAGTGATTTGTGATTTACTTTTAAAGATTTGTCGAGAAGCAAGATCTCTTGTTTGCCTTTGCTTTCTTTTGTGCACTTTGCTCAAGGCGTCCGTCTTCAACTTTTCGTTGCATTTGCGGACTTGAAGGGCCTGGGCCATGACGGCAATCCCTTTTGCTTAGGCTTTGTGCTTGGCCGAGAGGTCGAGTGATCTCCCGACAAGTCATTTTGACGGTCTTTTTGCAGCCTTCCTTGCCTCTTGTTGGCGTCGGCTTGACCTCTTTTAGCCTTCCGCTTGAGCTTCTTTTTGTGAGCCCTTGCTCGAGCTCTTTTTTTTTTTTTTTGTGAGCCCTTGCTCGAGCTCTTTTTTTTTATTTGTGAGCCCTTGCTCGAGCTCTTTTTTTTTTTTTTTTGAAGCGCGTGAGGGCGAAGACAAGCCCCTAGCTCGGAAGCGTACATGAGCCGCCGTTTGATGCCGAGCGACCCTCGGATGTCCTTGATGTTGCCGCCGTCGTTTGACTTGGTCAAGGTGACTCGATGGGGCGTGTTTCTTGAAAAGTGCGTAGCTTGATGGAGGTCTTGATTGACATTCAAACTTTTGACTTTTTGTGTATTTTTAGACCGGACCAATTAAGGTTGCCTACGCCTCCTGACTAGAGGGCTCAGTGTCCGCGTAGTTCGACACTACATGGAGTGCCAAGAGATGCACGCTGTTCTTCTTTAGGCGAAGTATCTCGCGAAGTTTGCTTCCGCTGATCGGATTCATGAAGCGGATTGCCGCCTAGGTCCTGCGCCGCCTTCATGGCGCCTCCGAGAAGATCTTTGAACCACGAAAGTGGCCGATCCATGTTGGTTCCCATTTTCCCAAAGAGGTTGGTTCGAGTGGGAGGCTTTTCTTTGAGTACAAGGTCACCTTCCCCGATGTCTCTGGATTTGACTTTCTTGTCGAAAGCTCTAGCCATCCCGCTTTGATAGGCTCTGACGTGTTCCATGGCCTTTAGTCGTCGCTCGTCTAGCAGAGCCAATTCGTCATGTCGGCTTCTGAGCCATTCGACTTCGTTGATGTCATTTTCCAAGAGAACTCCTGAGTGAGGGAATTTCTAGCTCACGGGAAGGACTGCTTCCATCCCGTATGTCGTGGCAAATGGGGTTTCTCCTGTGGGTCGTTTCTCGATCGATGTGCGGTAGCCCCAAAGTGCAAGGTGCGCTTTCTGGCCAATCTCATCCTCGGTGGTCATTTTTCTGATGATCCGTTCGAGGGTTTTGTTTGTCGCTTCCACGGCGCCGTTTGTTTCAGTGGCCGGTAGGGAGAAGATTTGTGGCGTGTGATCTTGAATTCAGCCAAAGCCTGTCGAATTCCCTTCGAAGTGTGAACCATTGTCTCGATATGACCTCATTTGGGATGCCGTATCGGCAGATGATGTTTTCCTTGAGGAAATGCGCGACCTTCTTGGAGGTGAGTACCTTGTAGGACTCAAGGCTTCGACCCATTTGGTGAAGTAGTCGATGGCTACTAAGATGAACTCGCGACCGTTGCCGCCCGGGCGGAGCGATTTTCCGATGACGTCAATTCCCAAGTGGCAAATGGCCAAGGTGTAGTCATGCAAAGAGAGATCGTGGAGGAGGTAGATGATCGAGGTTGGAGAACCGTTGGCACTTGTCGCAGCCTTCTGACAAAGCTCGGATGCAATCCGCTCCATGGAGATCCGCAAAGAGTAGCCCATCCCGAGAATGATTTGCATCGTGGCTCGGCGTTCATGTGGGGACCGCAAGCCCCATCAGGACTTCGCTCATGAACTTGTTTGCTTCTTCTTGGTCGATGCAACAGTAGGAGTGGCCCATGGTAGCCTTGTATAGATGTCCCCGAGGATGACGAAGTGCAGGCGAAGGCGTTTTAGTGGCCAGCGATGCTCTTGGTTTTGACCCCTTCGTGTGTGGGTCTTCCTTGTTCATGAAGGTGGTTTCCGCTCTTGAGGTATTGGAAAATCTTGGTTTATGCCGGAAATGGCGCTGACTTGCGTCTCTTTCGCTTCTTCAAAGCCAATCTTGCAAATCGCTGTGATTAAAACCTTCTCAGCCTTGGGCCCGGCTTTTCTCTCGTTTGACAACATGCTTAAATGTTTGCTTGATGCATTTATTTAATTAATGTGTTTGCCTTTTTGTATAGATGAATTGTTATTAACTTGTTTTGATTAGTTAATATCATCATTTGTTAAAGATGCAATGAAATGATTTTTTAGGAAGGTCGGACCTTTTATTGAAAGCGTGAAGACCGTACATCGTTGATCAAAGATTCACAATCGTTTCGGCGTAGCCGTCAAAAGACTCAAAAGATGTGAATAGACAGACAACAAGACTCGAAGCTAGACTATAGCGACGAGGGATTGGACCAGCTTCATTACTTCCTAATGGCCGTAGCTCTGTAGGAGCGGTGCGCCGGGTTCTGGGGCGGCCAATCTTCCTCGGGGTACGAGTCCCGGAAAGTAGCTTGCATGCGGTTCGATTTCAAACCAGATCGCGGAGGTTTTTGGCCGCTCCCCGATGATGTCCCCTCCATTAGTGTTGCCACCACCCTGGGGGTTTTTGATGATAGAAGCCGCCGAGGGCTACTTCTAGTGAGGGCGAAGCATTCGCCGATCTCGGAGTCGATTCTTGGCCTGATGTTGATCACTTTCATAGAATCTCGCCTTTATCCGGGATCTTTGCTTGGACGACGTTTACAATGTCTCGATTCGAGCGGCATGCTATATCTCCTTCCCCGATTAAGCTCGAGGAGGTTGGGCGCCACTGCTCATCCAGCCCTGACACCCTGGAATGTCAATTGAATCTAAGCCGTGATGGCCGGTCCCCGTAAGATCCGAGCAGTGCTCGGCTAGGAGTGGTTGTCTTTG